>JAUKPT010003463.1:0-12022 GCA_032273505.1 Nanomia bijuga | reverse complement strand
GCATGGGTAATTATCATTCCCAGACATGTCAGCTACAATTATCAACAACAAAAACAAACTCTGCACCATTTGGTCACAGGATCCCAGGATTTTCCCTTACTATTAAATTAAAAAAGATTTACAATATAACTTTAAAATGTTTTCTGACGTTATACATGTCATGACTTCATATAGCAGGTCTAATTATTAAGGGAAAGTTTGAATGCTTCCTCCTGTATACTTAAGTCAGGATTTAACTGCTTGACGAAATATGCCTCACTTATTCTTCTTTTGAACAAAGAGTGGTATCTGCTACTCAGAATCTTCAAGTCACTCATGGTTACCCGCTTGTGTTTGGTCTCTTTCGAGTGTGCCAATACATGTGACTTTTTCCGCTTTTTTGCTCCTATTCGTCGTTTAGTTTGTCCAATATATGTCGATGAAATTTTTGATTTTCGCAAGATATATGATGGTGTTCAGGTTATGTCTTGTCTTTGACTCTGAATCTTGAACAAAGTTTCAACGACTTATAGGATGGTCGTATGTGCAGATTTTTGGACTTGGCCTCAATCGTACTTCAGTTTTCTAGTGAGTATTTTGCCTTAAGTTCCTGCATATGGAATATTGAGCCATAACTTGGCCAAAAATCAACCCTGTTTGATGTGTTTTTTGTTTTGATTGGTTCGCACAACTAAGAAATTTTTAGTTAGACACTGTTAGTTCATGACTTTCTTTTATTGACGTAGGCACAATTTGATTCAATATTTATTTTGCATGCCAAATGTCTTAACAGAAAACTATGCTTTCTAAGTTGATAACTAAAATTTTCACCATGTTTTGAGTGCACAATAAATAAATAAGCAAATAAGTTCCTTGGGCATGTACCGCTCTGTACAGGCTCTGTATTGGGTTTCTGGCTCTACAATTTGGGTAATAATTTTCATATATAATTTAAAAATCTATGATGCACAATGAACTTTAACATATCATGAAGTTTTGTATAAATAAATCAGGAAAATATTTGTAAATTTGGCTATGCCATATTTGGCTATTTACACCAATGAACATTCTGACAGTATCCTCAAAATTACATTGCCCATATCTGTTGTGCAGAAAACACTGCACTTAGATCTTGGGGTATCAAGTGGCCAATCAAAGAGGATGAAAAGCCTCGAAATGATTTCTCGCAGTAACAATTCCCGTAACAGACTATGTATTTCCATTATGGTTCTCTTGCACCTAATGCTAGACATTAACTTTTACGAAGGAAACAAATTTGTACATGGAGCCAAAAATGAATCAAATTGATTTGTGGCACTTCTCTCCCTTAAATGCATGGAACATTTAGTGTGTTAAGGATCAATGTTTTAAAGACACAAACATAAATTGAAAATCTAATAAATAATATAAATATTCCTTTAAAATTTAAACAACTATGATTTACATTGAACTATCGTCAAAATATCAATGAATTGTAAGTGTGTTAAGGATCAAAGTTTAAAGTATAAAACAAAAATTGCCAATCTAATAAACAATATAAATATTCCAATAAAACTTAAAAAATTATTATTTCAATTAACCTTCTTTAACATATCATAAAGTTTTATATTATATGAATCAATTTGCATGATATTTGTAAATGCCACCAAAACAAAGAAAGAACTATAAAAAAAACAATGCAATGCATTTTTTGGTAGCTTAATAAATAACGTGATAAAGCTTTGTTAAATATCAGAATGTGGAAAGGTGGTTAGAGTACATGACTTTGAGCCTGGACAGGAAATTCAACCTTGGTAATTTTAAGACTGGAACCAAGTGAGATCAATAAGTTAATTAGAGTATCGGTTGCGCAATCAAGTTAAGAGAAAAAGATTTAAACCAAGTTCATTCCTCAGTTGAACTACTCAGCAGTAATCAACACAACAAAATCCCACCCACCCTCCCTGTTGGAGCATTATTTTGGACAAATATATGTAATTAATGTATTGTTTATATTTAGATAAATCTTCTGGCAAGGTGGTATTGCTTATGTAAAATACTTGACATAAATTGCTTTTATTTCATCAGGAGTGTGGGGAGTGAAGAAGCTTCCTTGTACGCCAAGTTAGAACCGATACCAGACTTGAAGAAGTAGATGAAAAATTGAAGGAATTGTGAATAATTAAGAGTGATTGTGGTGAATGGAGAGAGAACCATTCGACCATCTTGCGCACTGAGAGGAAAGGCATGTGACTTGCCAGGTTTGTGTCAAAGCGAGATGGGGCAAGGAAGCAGCGTTCAGTCTGTAAGAAAGCGTCTAAGTGACATTACAGAGCAATACCCACTTGCATATCCCAAAAATGTCCTCCCCTTTTGAACCTAAATTTATAATAGATTATTATAGAGAAGTCAACAAGATACAACCTTATTTGTGAATTTTGTATACAGAACAAATTAAACGCACATATAAAGATAGCTGCAGTTATCATACTGCAGAAAAATTGTTAGGTGCCTCATTCTGATTATTTAATATTAAATTTATTTTCATAAATGTTAACTAAAGTAATATTCTTATATAAATGATCTCTGATCTTTTTATGGTCTTTTATCTGTTAGAACTTGTTAACGTCTTTTAAAATCATACTTACGAGTATATGCTTTGAATGGTACTTAAATATTATTCAGTTAAGTGCATTTTCATATGTGCTTTGAGATTTAACTGCTGTAAAAATATTTTACTGCATATAAACAACAAGCTTCTCACCAGAATGTGTTTTCAACTGATTTACTATATCTTTTCATGGTAATAAGTTCTAAGGTGTGATTTTAAATTTGATTTAGATCCAAATATTGCATATTTTTCAAACAAAAGGTCTTTCACCAGAATGTGTTTGCAAGTGATTTTGCAAGCTTTGCCTTTGTTTAAATGATTTATTGCATATTTCACAAATATATGGTCTTTCTCCAGAGTGTGTTCGCAAGTGATTTTGCAAGCCTTGAAGTTGTTTAAACGACTTATTGCATATTTCACAAACAAAAGTTCTTTCATCAGAATGTAATCGTAAGTGAGATTGTAAATTTTGTCTCCGTGCAAACGATTTATTGCATACTTCACAAACAAAAGTCTTCTCACCAGAATGTCTTCGCAAGTGGTATTGCAGTCCATTTTTTGATTTTAACACTTTTTGACATATTTCACAAAGAAAAGCTCTTTTATCGGAATGTATTTGTAAGTGATTTTGCAAGCCTTGTTTTTGTTTGAACATTTTTTGACATATTTCACAAACAAAAGGTTTTTCACCAGAATGTGTTCGTGAGTGTTCTTGTAATACATGTTTTTGAGTAAACGATTTATTGCATATTTCACAAACAAAAGGTCTTTTACCAGAATGTGTTTGTAAGTGATTTTTCAAGCCTTGTTTTTGTTTGAACACTTTTTGACATATTTCACAAACAAAAGGTTTTTCATCAGAATGTATTCGTGAGTGATCTTTTAATACATGTTTTTGAGTAAACGATTTATTGCATATTTCACAAGCAAAGGGTCTTTCACCAGAGTGTGTTCGCCAGTGATATAAAAGGCTCTGTTTTGCTTTAAATGACTTCTGACATATTTCACAAACGAAAGGTTTTTCATCAGAATGTGTTTGTAAGTGATTTTGCAAGCCTTGTTTTTGTTTGAATATTTTTTGACATATTTCACAAACAAAAGGTCTTTCATCAGAATGTATTTGTATATGCATTTTTAATGAGCTTTTACTGCAAAATATTTCATTGCACAAGTCACATGAAAAGGATTTTTTATCACAATCAATTGACAATTTCTGCAATTTCTTCTTACTAATAATTTTAAAAAGTTCTTCTTCTTCTTTTATACATGGTTCTTCCCATGTGGTTGATGATGAGAGAAGGAAGACAGTACAACACTCCATTATAATTTAATGTTGTATAATTTTTACCTGAAAATAGATAAATTACATAAAATAAAACGAAAAAGATACTTTCCTCTTATACACTGAAACTCACTAATGTCATTTACCATAATCACATTAATTCTCAGTAAGACAAAGAAGATGGCTATAAGATAAGATGTTGTAATTCTCAGCCAATCAACAAGGAAAAATTATCCATAATGTAATTTGCATTTATTTATTTATTTTTACCAGAAAATACGTAATTCATGAAACAACAAAGATACAATAATGATACTTTGATTCTCACTTAGAAAAACAAGCTCGCACAGCTAGAATAGGTTTGCACAAGACGCCTTTTACAAATGCCCATGCCCATTATTAATGTCTATACCCATGCCCATTACCAATTGACATTTGCAATACCCATTACCAACTCCCATTACTTATTCCCATGCCCATACCCAATTGATATTTACAATGCCCAAGACCAATATTCCCATAACCACAATACCCATGCCCATCACCAATTGCTATTTACAATACCTATTACCATTTCTGACTATCAATGCCCATGTAAACCACTAACAATTGCCATTTTTTGTTGCAAAATGAAATAAATAAGCCAATAAGTTCCCAGGGCCTTCACAACTCTATAGTCAGTAACCAATCAAAATTGTCATTGGGTTTTGGCCCTTAAAATTTGTAGGTAACTTTTCTCACCAAGGAATAAACATTTCATACTATTGCTTTGAAGGTAAAAAAAAAGAAAAAGGAAAATCAAAAAATTAGTACAATAAGTAAAAACGATCAAAATCATACTTTATGGGGAGAAAGTTTCACAGCGAGAAGCGGATTCACGAAGATTCAAATGGGAAATAAAATTGAAGAAATAATATTCAAATTTCAAGTTTTTGCCAAATTCACGTTTCCAGTTGCACACCAAACTTTATTTAACGTGAAACAGATTTTATTGCTCTAATCACGAAAGAAAATTGCAAAAATTTTGCGTTTTTCTCTCCTCGCTCACTCTGCAAAACTTTCTTCTAGTAAAAAAGAATTAATTGACTTACTCCCAATACGCCCTCTGATTACGACTCCTCCCATAACAACACTTTCTATTAAGCCCCCTTCCCATTACACCCCCTTCACATTACGTCCCCTTCCCATCAGGCCCTATCCATCTACGACGCATTTAGAAATTTAATGAAACTAGCAAACGGTTAGAGTCAATAAGATTTCTGTAAGACTTACAAAGAAACATTAGGATTTATAGAAAATAGGTTCTCAACAGTGTTTTACCCCTCGTCCATATGATTAAGAACATATAACTAAGAAAAATATTTTTAGGCTTTTAGCTTTTGGTAAAAACTGTAGACTCATGTCTTTATAGATAGAAAATAGCATATAAACTAGCCCATATGACCAAAGATCAAAATATGATTTTAAAATTTAAGATATCAGTTTGGGTTAAAATTCTTTCTTTCCATAATACAAAAATTTTGATATTTCAGAAACAAAAGTTACTGCAGGTGCAGCACGACAATAAACAAATATTGATTTTTCATGAGACAAGGCGCCAATACAACAAAAATAACATAGTATATATATATATAAAAATAATAAATTTGAGAACATTTTTAGTCATAAGATTTGAAAGATCGTTTTACTAGGACACTAGTGTTTCTTTTTAGCAGCTCTATTTTCTGCTACAGAGGCAGAAAGGCTATGCAGATTTTTTCTCTTTCTCTTTTCCCAAAAAATTAGAATGTTACAAACTCAGGGTGGTAGGCAAGGGATGTGCTGCGGAGGATTCTTATTTTACAGGGCTTTTTTTGAGAGTAAGATATGACCATTTTCCGCCGCACATCCTGTCAGCGCTAATATGGAAGTAACCCTTCTTAGGTTACAAAACAAAAACTAATATCTCTTTAAAAAAAATCCTTTACTTCGTTTCACAAGTAACGTGTTTCAATTTTAATCTATAAACTTTTATATTTCTAAGGATTAAATCATTTTCATATTTAATTCTAAAAGAGATAGATGACATAAAAACACCCTATTGTATGTTGTTATGAAGACTTATCTTTCAGATTTCAGAAGTGTGCGGTGAATGAAAATCTGCCTCCAGGATAAGATAATTCACATAAAAAGTACTCTACAAACATTCTTCTATCAGCATATCTCATTAGAGCGACCTTTTTAAATCTACACAAGTTTATTCACTGAATCGAAAGTTCCTGTTTGTTAGACTTTTCCAGCCATTTTGACAAAGATTTTCTTTTTTAATGCACAATTTCACACCTATCTAAGACTTTCCAATGTCAGAATTACGAGGGATGATATTTATTTTCTAAAATTACTGCCCACAATGGTTGTTATTGAGACTAAAATTGAGGCATTAAAATTCTAGAGTTTTCCAGAATGAAGAGTAAGATTACCAAAAATTTGTCTAATTCCAACTGCTTACAGGGTAGAAAGATTTACCAGAAGAATATTTTGCAGGTATAAACTTTTGCATAAAACAGAAGTGAAAACTAAGTTTTACAGGTATAAACTTTCTTGAATGGTCGATCTGAGAGATTTCGTTGGGATAAACTTTGTAAACTGCAGCATTTTTTTGAAAAAATCCAGATTTTACCTGCTAATCGATTTTAGAAATTTTCAGAGAAGCGAAAACCACGAATCGCATGGAATATGAAATAGTGTGATATTTGCTAACATCAACTTTATTAACAAAATTAAGAAACTTTTAAGAGTTGCATATTAAGTATTATTGATATGAATCAGGACTTCATACGCTAGTATGAAGTATTTTTGCAAACATTCCAGATACATCATTCATCATTCATCTTGATCCAAGTATTGATTCATCAAAATATTAATTTGCAGATGTTAACCCAAGTTCTAATAGAAAATTAACCACCAACAATTTTTAATTTCTTTCTTTACTAAATACACCTGCAACATTTGCAAGAAATCATTTTCAATAATCAAAATCAAAATTGACTTTTTGCAAACATCTCAAATACATCATTCATCATTCATCTTAATCCAAGTATTATTTAGCTTGAAATTTGAAGGAGATTTTGGTCAACTATTTAGTTGTACCACATCAGATGATTATTCAAATATATGTAACTTTAGGGTGATAATACATATAATAAATAACGAGCATCGTTATAAACTGTTAAATTGTAAGAATCTGCAAAATATGTAATAAATCGTTTCTAAATGATTAAAAAGGAACATTTATTACACATTTGACAGATGCATACTGTCTCAGCTTCATACATAGCATATCTTCATCTTTTATTTATCATCTGCAAAGTGTGCCTTTGATTATTTTGCCAAATATAGTTATGATGGTCTGAGGATAAATATTTCCAAGTATTATTAATTCATTTTACTTTATAAGAAGTCATATGCAATGTATGTAATAAATCATTTTCAAGAACTCAAATTTGAAATAATTTTTATGCACGCTTCCTGGGATGGTTAAATCAAATATCAGAGATGAATTTTTGATTGATATGATTGATTGTTTGTAGATCCAGGATTACACTCTATATAGCCCTCAAAAGTAGTCTTTGTGTTTGCATCGATGTATTATTTCTTTCCCTCTTCACAAATTTCATCCATATCTTTACATAGTTCAATTTCCATATTCACCTTTTATTTCAATCATGGAAAAATACACATCTGTGATGTATGCAAAAAGTCTTACAATAATAAGAATTGAAAATATTTTTTGCACACAGCACAGAAAATTCATTTTGATCCTAATACCATGGCAGTGCTATTTATTGACGATATGCTGAGTGCGGCAAAAAAAGTATACAAGATTGACACTTTACTAATAGCCAGTATTTTTTAATAAAGAAACAAATAAGGAGGCAATAGAAAGATAAAAGTCGTACTTAGATTTTGATGGGACATTTATCAAATTTAGCCAAAAACTGCCAGCTATATTGATTTAAAGAGGAAATGTACTCACTAAAATATGCAAAAATCAATTAAAAATAAGCTATTCAATTTGATTTTTATATCAATCTTTACAACTGATATGACTTTGGAAGCCATTAAAATGGCTCTTTTCTTTATAATCAATAGCTGGCTAGCAATAAATTGTCGATCTTGTATACTTGTATACTTTTTGGTGCACCCAGTAGTTTATCAAAAGGATACAATTTCAGAGTTAATAGCACTATGCTCATGAAAAGTAATAAAAATCGCATTTTTTAAAAAAGTAAATAAAAAAGCGGTTCACAAATCTAAGAATTATGTTTGTTTTCTCTCTCTTTATCCAAGTATTCTCATGGGAATTTCTTGGGTGCAATAAAAAAGTGATTATTTGTAAAAATACATTTGAAAATTTGCTTTTTAAGCTAGGTATTTTTCCGCTTTTGATAGAATAATTGTTTGTGTTATTTTCTCATTATTAATAGCACTCACAACAGCTCACAATCATTCTATTATATAGATTCTTTATACAGATGTGAGTTCTGATCATAACCATTTTGCTTGAATACTCACATATAATAAATCATTTCTTGATAAAATATTTCAACATTTCTGTTTTATGTGGCATGAATCAGTCTGTGTACAAAACCATTCTGCCTTTCATTGCAACATCTTTAACAATGTCGAAAATTTACCAAGGTTTTGAAATAAGTTGTGATTGAGTTCATCTTTCTCATAGACTAAATACCATAATTGGACTGATCCCCTATTCCAAGCAGAAACTAAATCATCTTCTTGTAAGTTCACCAGTAGATTAACAATCATCCTGCAAACAGATAAAGCATTACCATCCTTACTACAATCTTCAGCATCCACATGACGTATCTACTTTAAGTCTTGGACAAATACACATCTGTGATGTATGTTAAAAGTCATTCAATAATCCAAATTGAAAAGACTTCTTGCACACAGCACAGAAATATTTTTTATTCTTATTTTGTCACATTAAATACCTCCTATTGTAGAGTAGATATAAAAGCACTTTTTTGTCAGCTCGAATTTGTTTTGATTTTAGAATCAACTGAAGATTTTTTAACAAAAAATATGAAATCGATCATTCTTAAATATAATTAAATCTCAAGACAAAAGAATATATCTTTTTTATAAACATTGAAATGAAATTGACAAGTGTTTGTTTTGATTCTGATACATGCTTAAATATATTGTTGGCGTTTCATAAAAGATAAAAAGATAAAATCATGTATTGATAAGTTACAAAGTGTTGACATAAACGAGTGCAGCAAGAATAATATAATATCTCTGGTTTCCCTCGAGAAAATAGCGTCATTTTTTAACAGATGAATAAATAGTTATCACTTTATATGCAAAATAGTATAGCATATATTATAGCCAAAACGAATAGAAATAACAAGGAGTGGTCTGGGGGGAGGCGCTTATTTTTTGTAATATGTACAGCACAATATCTTAACAGCCTTCAAGAACTTTATGAGATATGATCTTCATCGGGTACTAAATACCACTTAAAGAACTCATGTATATATTGATGTACATCTTTTGAGTGTATAAATCTACAACACAAACACATGTAATAACATTTTCTAGATAAAGAGAAGAAATAATTTTTCACATATTCCAGATTCATACTGTGTCATCAACATTTATAGTTTTCTATGTTTCAAATTAAAATAGACAAGACTTTTCATTGACATTTTAGTTCCACAACTATTTCTTATCTTGTTACATTTTCTAATCTAGGCTTGAGCCACACAGGTCAGTATTTATCAGAAGCTTCCAGATTTTCTTTGAGTATCTTTGTCCCTTTTTGCCAGCTTCTTGGAATAATATTTGCAGAAACAATTGTTCAAAATTCTCTGATGAGAAATACCCAACAACTTCAGTCCATTGTCATCATATTTTGCAGAATTGAATTCTTTCAAATATTTTTTTTTTTGACAAACTATGATTTTCATGGCTCTCAAAAGCAAATTTGTGAGAAGATATATAATCATGAGAAAATTTGGGTTCAGTAAAGAAAATCAAGATTTTGGCCATACTATTCACTATTGAAATTGATATTAATTAACTTTGCAGAATCTTGTAAGTAATTAAATGCAAAATATATGCAAAAATTAATTTTCAAAACATTCATTTCAAATAGACTTTTTGCAGACATCCCAGTTATTTTGTTACAAGTCGAATGAGTAATTTGTAAAGTATTTGCCAAAAGTATTTCATAAAAAAAAAACATGTAATATGTTAATGATTGATTAACAAAGATTTTCGTTCATTCATTTGTCCATTGTCAGGAAAATAAAAAGATTATAATAATAACGTTAAAACATAAAAGAATGAAGAAACTATTGTATTGATAACATTCTTCATTCAATTTTGGTTTATATTTAGCAATATAAAACGCTTCCTTAAACAAGTATTCACATGGAGTATACTATCAGCAGCACTTTAAGTCGTCAACAAAACGGAAAATTCTAGAAGCGTTTGATATTGCTAAAAATTAACCAAAATTAAACATAATCTTTTTATCTTCCTGATGATGTAAAAATGAATGTATGATAAGTATAAAATCAATAATATTTTACTTGTTTTTTTTATTGAACCAGTAATTATTCCATGTAAATATAGTTTTGCAGCAATATCGACCAGAGCGATATTAACCAGATTAAATGTAAAGAACTTAATTTGGTGGTCAGCCAATATTTAATTTTGTTAGTTCGATAATTGTCTAATTAAATTCCCATATAACATACTTGATCCAACTTGATCTAAGATATTTCTTTGTCCCCATCATTTCATCAATACATAAAGATAATCATTCATGTCACCCATAACTGTTTATCTCCACTTCTTCTTTCCCAATCAATAATTGTTGAACCTTATGTGTGTGTAGTAACCATTAATCCACCCCCGAGTGTAGCACTTAACATATACCTCCTCTATCGGGAATGTCAGTGTAAATGGAGTACGTAATCAGTAAAAAATGTTTTCCTCAGACACTAGGCTCTCCAATTCTTTAGAGAAAATTTCCATAATTTCTAACCTTTTTCTAAAATCTTTTTCTTGCTTTTTAAAGTAGCAACATCACTACTCAAGAAAAATTAAAGAAGAAAATGTTTGGCTTTTGAAAAGTAGGAATTCAAAAAATATCGAATATACCATTGGAATTCTCACATTTAGGGAAGCTTAAAAATGTATGGAACTGTTAACAGTTAAGACCAATATTTACTATGAAAATGGTCAAATTTATGGTTCATGCTTCTTGGCTACAGGGAGCTAAAATTAAAGCAAGAATTACTGTTCATAGTGAACACCTTTTAATAGGGTAAAAATTGACCTCGGCTGTAACATGCCAGGTTGTGTATTCAATAGGCTATGATACTTACTTGCTCTTATAACTAAATAACATGGCAGTTAGAACAAAATATTGGTTTAAACCAACAGTATATATTTTGGTATATACTACGCTTTCCCCACCACATTTGAAAGAGAGCTTTTCCCCTAATCTTTGAACCAAAAATATTTTGAATTCCTGAGCTCTGAAATGCTCTAGAATGAAGTACTTAGAGGATTATACAAAAAATATTTCTTTTATAGAGCTTATTTCTTACCCAAAATTTCAAAAACATTATTCCCCTCCCCAGGGGGGGAGAGGAGCAGGGAGGTGCTTTCTGCCAAAATACAACCAAAAAAGACAATATTTTTATTTATTCTTTTTATTATATTCCATAATAAATGTAAATGCCTGAAAATTCTAAACACATTATATAAAGAATTGTCCTATAATATAAGGAAATAAATAAATCAATAAAATATTTTCTAAAAAAAAATCAAAATCATGTTTAAAATAAATCAATTTTTTTTAGCTCAACAGAAGTTGTTAAACTTTCGATGCTAAAATTAGGGCAACACTATAAGCAACTGTATGAGGATTTCAGCTATTTTCAGTAGCAGCAACATCTTCTGAAAAAAGGTTTTCTTTTTTTAATTGAACCATATAAATATAGTTGATTAGCAAGTTAGAGGCTAAAACTGCATGATACATCAACCCCATGACGTTCTTAACTACAGGCCATGCCCTCATGCATGTTTTTTTACGGAAAGTACCTTCCTGGTATTTTCTTGATCTAATTTTTTCAGAGGGAATTGATATCAGT
>JAUKPT010003462.1:0-12022 GCA_032273505.1 Nanomia bijuga | reverse complement strand
AATATCGAGTTGGGCGTTTTGGGACCATCTGCGATCAAACCACGATGCTCAGTGTATTTACAAGCATGTCCAGAATAATGTGGGAACGAAATTATATTTTGGGAGAAATTATTGGGGAAATATGGGCCTTTCGTACTTTTTGCTTTTTGCTTTATATTTTTGATCACGTGCTTTTTACAGCATGTACATATAAATAGCATCATTTTGTCGGCAAGATGTGGTGCCGTGTATAAAGTAGGCTAAAGTATAAGCATGTCCAGAATACGTGGGGACGTGAAATTTACGAGTGTTTCTTTATATATCAGGATTAAATTTATTATAAATGACGTGTTTTCCCATTTGGTTAAAAAGTAAGGCATTGTTCGAGTCCATCGTTTTTATCAATAGATTTCAATACATTGGGTCATTATTTAACCGCGCACAACATCCACAAGACAAAACATAAAACAATATGTTTTCTTACCATTAGATATACTAACTATGTTTTTTTTTAATTTTTGATTATTTTTAACTAAACGGAAAAAAATATTCTTTGTGTTTTGGGTCTTAAAGGTAAAGGGATCATGCGCAAGAACAAAAACCTAATAGATTATTTCTAGATTTCTTATTTTTATTTTTTTTTATTTTTGTCCAAAATTTTTAAAAAGAAAAATAACGCCTTTTCTATAAAAATATATAGCTTATGTCTGGGACCTTCTGTCCATAAGATATTTTGTCCGTAGACCATATCTTAATACGAGATTAAATATATCCCCGGAATACTGATAATACGGCGAAACGTATAAATATTATACAAACAGATCCCTGTATTCCAAAATGCGGCAACCCTCATGTGAATACTTGTATTACTTGTATTCAAATACCATATTACATATATCATCGTATTCGGAATATTGTTAATACAGCCAAACGCATATGAATACCAAAATATATCGAATTCATATTCACACGTATTATTTCAAAACAAGTATTCAACCTTTCCCCAAGAAAAATACATGAATTACGTATTCACCGTATTCAAGCATATTTCGCGCAGTGTATTGCCTGTATATTATAAATTTTCCAAATATATGTAGTGTGTACGGAGAAAAAACGATTCTTCTCTAAAATCGAAACCAGGAGAGAGAGGGTGAGGGGGAAGGGGGAGGGGAGGAGGAGAAGAGATTGGAGACGTTTGTCTCCTTGGCGAAGGGAAAGGAGATGGAAATACCCATAGCGATAGACAAAAAAAAAAGCGTAGAAAAGTAGTGTCTGCATGTGTCATTTACACAGTCAGCTGTGGACGTAAGTAGTATGATTTTGCCCCATCTGCGACACGTTTTTGCGGCATGACACTACCCCTCCCCAACCAACCCCAGAGGGGCTTTTTTTATGGAAGTACCCAATTGATGATGTCTCGACTTAATCACATTTTGCTTCACTCTAATCGTTGATAGATTTTCCAAGACATCACGGTAATGATGGTGACGAAGCTACGCCCTTTTTCGCTCCTTTTGCTCTCTGCTTTTCTTTTATCCCATCGTATAAAAGAGAGTAGCATTTTGAGCAAAGACCGATGAATTCTTTCAATGGAAGACTGTGCAGTTCATCTTTAAATTTGTCAATTTTCTTTTTATTTTCCATGCTAAAATTTGAATCTCGTATAGTAGACTATCGGTGTCCGAGAAGCAGTGGTTAGTCGATTTGGATAACGCGGAATCATGGTGTCGTAGTGGATCCAGTAAATCCAACGTAAAGAGGTTTATTCATCTCCAAATTTGTTACCGCAGTTTGCATTATAACTAAATCATCATGAATTGTATTGGACTGTTTATATGATGGCTTGCATGCCCATCTTAACGCAGCCTCTCGATTTGTAATTACTTCCACGTTAACACGATTACGAGTTTGTAAAAGTCCTTTCCAAAGTCTGATGATGATAAAGAACGCATACGTTTGTTAAAGTCTATGTATTTTTTGAGACATGGTGACTGTTCGAATGATAAAACACGATGTATTTTTTTTAATTACGAGTCCCTGCTCTAAATAGAATTTCTAGCTACCAAAGTGAGCAACATAACTGTAGATTCGGTGCAAACTTTGTTGATTTTTTCTTTTGATGCTTGGGGAATTCCTGTTGGAAATTCGATAACATCGATTCGTCGATATCTAATTTTTCGGGAGCGAGAGTGTAATCGTTGTGCTTTTGATGAAGATAGTGAGGATAAGCCGAGTCAACCTAAAAAAGAATGAAAATGTTAGTTCTCTGAATAACTTGTGATTGAATACATTTGAAAAGAAAACTTACAGAATAATACTTACTTCGAATATGTAGCCAATGGTGATATCTTCGAACAGGGTTTTGATGTCGAGTGAATTTATTTCTTCTTGCGTTAACCATCAAAAAGTGTCCGGTTGGTATTATCTGCGACATAGCCAAGCCATACAAATTGTTTGCATCCATATAGATTAGATGAGTTATAGGCTTCAACGGGTCAAAATCTTTACATCGTGCATTATTTGCTTTTGCAAATCGTTTAGAAATTTTCGAGATACCACCACGTATCAACCGTTCGATAAACGTGTATATCTCTTCGTTATCGAGAAGTTCCAATTTAACACTAGTTAGCTTCAACGCTGCATCCCAAGCCATACCTAAATTAAGAAAAATAGTTATTAATACTAAAATTCAGGATGATTGAAATAAAACTCACCTGGTGCTGTATGATAATGCACAGCATCCACACCATAGTGTCCAGACACAAATCACGAAACTTTTCAAAAAAGTCAGTGAGTAGTAAAACGTCACTCTTCAAGTATAAATCATGATAATCACGGAATCGCTTGCAGTTGAATGTGTTCCATACATATTTACCACGAAGATAGTTCTTAAAGAAAAAGAAGAAATATACAGTACTGTTATCAAATGAAGGTGTACATTCTACCATCAATGAAAAAGATGAAACTTACCTTTATTGAGCATTCTTCATCATTCAACATATTATAAAAGGTTTCTCGAGACGGAAACGACTGATAATCCAGTTTTTCAATGGAGTCGAAGAAATCGTACAGAAATATCCCCTTCTTTCTCATTAAATGGAATTTCTCATCATCAGCAAATTCTTTTCTTGTTAGCTTAATGTCATCAATATTTAATGTGCTTGATAGGCTGTCCAGCAATTTCACGGTAAACTGAAACGAGTCCAAGAATTGCACCAAGAAAAAAGGAGAGAGTTGGGGATAACTCTTATCGATCCATATCGTTCCTCGGCTGCTGATATTAGAAGATGAGCATCGTATCCTCTCAAATTATCAAAGAAAACGTGCAGCTTCCATTTCTTTGGATCTATTCTGTAATTCAAGTTACATTTTTGATGAGCTGCACCACGGAAATTCTAAAGTAAAAAAGAATATGAATAAGTAAACTGCAATATCAATGTTTTTAAAAGTATAAACTAGAAAATAGAAAGATACTTACCCCGAAAATATGGCAATGATCACGTACAATAACGTCAGGTTGATCGATACACAAGTCGCACGATGTTTCAGTCTCACGATGACAATGATGAATTTGCCTCTTGAAAAATTTAGTGCAAAAGTGGCATGATGTGGAACTTTCAAACTTTATTTTGCTCTCATTGTTAAAGATCATATCTTTTGGATATTTTATATACTTTTTGAATATTTTATCGGCGACAGTCTGTACATAGTCTAGAAAATGCTCAGCAGCATCTTCACCATCTTTTCATGTGGAAACTCAAAGTGCTCACCTTCTTCAAGACTAAAATTGGGATCAATTGAAACGAACTTTGAAAAATATGATGGGGGTGAACGTGTCTGATATTTAATGTCTTTTTCGATAGTTTCAGTTATACCAGTCTTCACGTGCTTGTCCGATTTTTGTTTTAACAAGCACTCAAAATCGGCGTATCCCGCAAAGGGCTGCTATAGTTGTTTCTGGATATTCGTAAATTCAGTTACTTTTCCTTGTGGATAGGAAACACGTTGAGATTTTTGCTGTTTACAGTATTTCACATGTCCTTTTAAAAGTTTGCAGTCTTTTCGAGTTTTTTCACCTTTCTTCCATGGAGACACGAGTGACAGTAAAAAGTGTTACAATATGTCTTGTTATACTGGTCACGAAGAAATCAACTAAAGTTTTTAATGGTTGAATAATGCCAACTACCATCTTGTTCGGTCACCAACAAGTTAACATGTTTAGTCAGTTCTTGCTTGGCTACTTTCAACGGATAGATGAATTCCCGCTTTTTATAGCCGATTTCTTTTTCAGCAATGTCAGTCTCTTCGTTTACTCGTTTTAATTGATTGTTGTCAAATTGCCGGTACATATTTATATCATCTTCTATTTCCTCTTCATCGTCAATTAAATCTTCTAAAAATAAAATAAATACAATAACAGCTTGTGTTATTTACACTACCAATGTGATACAATAATATTACAAGAATGCATACTTTCATCATCTACATCGCAATTTTCTTCTTTTTCTTCATCATCACATCCAGCCTCATCATCAATAAACTCATTGCTTGCTCGTCCCAAAACGAAATATTTTTGTAATCAACCCCCAGCTATTGTATTATAGAAATTATATTAGCATAATTGAAAAATTACCTTACCTTCTTCCAACATTTTCTTCTTGCGTCTCTTCTTGGTTGTTACCGCGTTTTCGTTCTGACCCTACAAAAATAATCATTAGTTTTAGTATCGCTTCTTAATTATATTATTTCTTTGAAAACAGAAGAAAAACAGCAACAAAAAAAAAAAAAAAAAAAAAAAAAAAAAAAAAAAAAAAAAAAAAAAAAAAAAAAATCGACACCATAAAGGATCGATTGAATTCATCGAGTCATTGTTTGAAGAGTACTTTAACTGCCAAGTAACTGTAGCATTCTTGAATGCCGTTTTGATTTTTGTAACGCTAAAGTTTGACGTGTTCAGTCGCTGCCATTTAGGCTGAGGAATACCACTCCCACTTTGTTTTTCTTTTCGTTTACAATTTTTTTCGTGACGTGTGAGGTTGTCGTTACGATTGAATTCATTATCACAGTTTAGACACTTGAACTTCTTCTCACCATGATGGTTTATCATATGACGATCGTAGTTATCAATTCTTGTAAAGGTTCTTTTACAGATTGAACATTCCATACCTTAAATAATATCAAAATGGTAAAAGACACAACTACATAATTATATATTAACTAAAGGAATTTACCAAGTTAACAAAAATATAACTACTCATCTGCCATGATTTTATTGTAAAATTACTTTCAGTAAGCAATAAATACCAAACAATAGTTTGCTATTAGAATTCTTGCTTCTGCTTAGAGTACAACTGAATGCAATCTGCAATCACAGAAGAATGACAGACTTTGTGTGTTCACCTCTTTTTAAATGTAAACTTAATCAATACATTACCATATATGGACATTGTATATAAATATTTGTTATAATAAAACTGTTGCTATGGAAATACAATATATGGGCATTGTATACAAATATTTGTTATAATAAAACTGTTGCTATGGAAATAAAATGTAACGTCATTGATAGTTATTAGATAAGTATGAGAAAAACTGGTTTTGTTGAATAAATAAAACAGCAAGAAAAAGTTCTAGAAAAACACAAACTGGTTTTGAGAGGTGATATGTATGAGAAAAAACGGTTTTATTAAATAAATATGAGAACAAGAAACATACACAAACCGGTTTTGAACGAGTCGATAAAAATAGGATATGGCGTCATTGATAAGATCATTAATTATTCATGAAAAACCGGAAATTGGAAACAATAGCCATTGTTATACATCTTCTACCAAGGTTGATAAATCACGACCCAGGTTTAACTGGTAACGAGTCTCACTATTTTTCGTTTCCAAGCATGTTCCAGTCCATTCCAAAACGAGCTTGGTAGGTATCAGCTGTAAATCTGTGAGCGGTATTTGCTTTACTACATATTTCTTGGTGTTGACAGAAACTTTCATTGGTTAAAAATTGTTCACCGCATAAATATAGATGTTGATTCTGTAACCCATCAGCTTTGCAGGTCTTCTTATGTTTCTATAGCGCTTGAGGAGATGAATACTGCTTACCACAAATCTTGCAAACACGTTTCTTTGTAATACTTTGTTCGTTCATCTTCTCCGTTGACTAAGAAGCAAATGAAAGAAAATCTGAGATAATCTTGATAATAATACTCAATTGATTGCTGACTTGTGGCCGAAAATCATTTTCATCTGGAACATTCATCAAAACCGTTTCACGTTTTTCTTCTGTATACCATAATTCATCTTGCAATTGTTGATTTATATAAGCACCAAACATCATAAACGGTTACACATTTGGATATGTTGTGGGTCTGTGACTAAACAAGTTACGACCAATGTTACGTATACAATCATCTAAATTACCAATGGAAATACTCGACATATGGAAATCAAAGATTGCGTCTTCATAAAATATAAAGATTCTTTGCAAAAGCACCTCAACATAGTTGCAAATCTGCATTAACAAATATGTCTTTTGATATCTGTTTTAATTCGGAAATCTCTTATAAAACCAGCAGTATCTCTTTCTTACTACCAGTCCATCCAAGTTTATACAAGTTAAATGATTTTTTTTAGTTGATCCACAGTCTTGTTATATATTCCAGATCAGCATATTCGTATTAATTTATAACTCCTTGTTGCAATTGACGACTCAAAGACTCATTAATCTTGCTACTTAAATTTATAGCATCCGCATTCACTTTTTTCACTACTTTTGCCATCCAAGTATCAAATGTTTCTTGAATAGTATTACTACTATCAACTACTGTTATGTCACCCTATACTTCTGCAATCAAATCATTAACAGTTGTATTTTTTTTGTACAGATAACAAGAATAATAAAGTCGAATACTGTCAAACTTTTCAGGATCTGAATCAATGAGATCGTCACAACTGCAATTTCTCACCATATCCATTGCTAAATGAATTATGAAAAGGAACTTCTTTCCTTTTATATCTCAATAAAACTAAAGAAATAATTAACCAATAAAAATTTGTATTTCCTCTAGGGGGTAACTGAAAATACTCTAAATTACTCCAATTGCTCCGGACTACTCCGACTACTCCGGAATGAAATGCTGTTGAGTGACTCCTTCTGCTCCATTTACTCCAAATTACTCGAAATTACTCCAACTTACTCCAAATTGACTCCAAATTACTGCAATGTACTCTAATTACTCCGGAGTGACTCCAACTTATTCCGTAGTCACTCAAAATTGTCTCGGAGTTATTCAAACCTGCTCCAAGTTGATCTAGTGTGTTAGAAAAGTGTATAAAATGTAGAAAAGTGCAGAAAGTGTAAAAAGTATGAAAAAGTGTAGAAAAGTGTGGAACAGTGTATAGTGTAACAAACGTGTAGAAACAATTGTAGCAAGGTGTAGTAGAATAGCATAGAAAGTGAAGAAAAGTGTAGAAAAAAATCGAAATGTGTAGAAAAAATTGCAGAAAAGTGAAGAAAAGTGTAGTATAAAGTGTAGAAAAGTGTAGAAAAGTGGAAAGTGTAGAAAGTGTAGAAAAAGTAGAAAAGTGTAGAAAAGTGTAGAAAAGAGCAGAAAGTGTAGAAAGTGTATAATGTGTAGAAGGTGTAGAAGATGTAGAAAGTGTAGAAAAAAAGAAGAAAAGTGTAGAAAATAGGATAGAAAAGTGTAGTAGAAAAGTGTAGAAAAGTGTAGAAAAGTGTAAAAAAGAATCGAAATGTGTAGTAAAAAGTGTAGAAAAGTGCTGAGAAGTGTAGTAAAAAGTGAAGAAAAGTGTCGAAAGTGTAGAAAAGGGTAGAAAAGAATCAAAATGTGTAGTAAAAAGTGTAGAAAAGTGCTGACAAGTTTAGTAAAAAGTGTAGAAAAGTGTAGAAAGTGTAGAAAATAGTGTAGAAAAATAGGAAGGTGAAGAAAAGTGCATAAAGTTTAGAAAGTGTAAAGAGTTGTAGTAAAAAGTGTAAAATAGTGTAGAAAAGTGCAGAAAGTGTAGAAGGTATAGAAAAGTGTAAAATGTGTAGAAAACAGTGTAAAAAAGTGTAGAAAGTGTAGAAAAGAGTAGAATTGGACAAGCATCGACGAAGAGATTATATATCAGTCACATCCAGCTGCATATTATTTTTCAAAGTTCGTTTCGATCTATCCTGAGTTTAGTCTACCTGAAGACCGGCACTTCCAGTTTCCACAGAAAAGGACTTACGTTGTGAAAGATGCCGCTGAGCATTTTCTGGACTATGTACAAACCGTCGCCGATAAGATTTTTAAAAAGTATATAAAGTATCCGATTTTCACCGATGGGGATAAAAAGTCATTCGAGAAAGCTTTGTCATGTCATATATGCTCTAAATCCTTTAAAATACCTATTCCACACTGTCATCGTGAGGGTTAAACATCTTGTGACTTGTGTGTTGATAATCTCGATTTTATTCTTCAAAATCATTGCCATATTCTCAGGGCAAGTTGCTTTCTATTTTCAGTTGAATTGGATTTAACTTTGCAGTTTTCTTCTTATATTATTTTTACAGCAGCTCATCAATCGTGTAATTTGAATTACCGAATTGGCCCAAAGAAATAGAAACTAACGATTTTCTTTAACAACTTGAGAGGATATGACGCTCATCTTTTGATATCAGCAGCCAAAGAACGTTATTGATCAATTAGGGTTATTCCTAACAATATGGAAAAATTCATTGCGTTCAGTATCGGACAGGTAAGTTTTTATTTTCAATCTACAGTTAACTTAACAATGGATGCAGCTAGTAATGTCATGTATACTGTTCAATTTTCTCTTTTAGTATTAATTCCTGGACTCTTTCTAATTTACAATGTAATCCTTGGATAATTTCACTTGATGAAAAAGAAGGGTATACGATTTTTTTGACTCCATTGAAAAACTGGATTATCAGTCCTTTCCGTCTCAGAAACCTTTTTTAATATGTTGAATGATGAAGAATGCTCAATAGAGGTAGGTAGAATGTATATCTTCATTTGATTAAAGAACTGTTCATTTTTCATTTATTTATTTTTTATTTTAGAACTATTTTCATGGTAACACATTCAACTGCAAGTGATTCCGCGATTATCATGATCAATACCTGACGTCTTACTCCTCACTGACAGTTTCGTGTCTGGAAAGTTACTGTGTGGATACGGCATATTATTATACAGCACATGGTAAGTTTTATTTCATTCACTTTGTATGTATCTCAACCCTAATTCCAGTATTCTAATCTACTTATTTTGTGACTGCAGATGAAGTCGCAGATGAAAATGAATCCTCAGATGAAAATGATGATGTTGATGAAAATGAAGCCTCAGATGAAAATGATGTTGTTGATGAAAATGAAGCCTCAGATGAAAACGATGTTGTTGATTGAAATGAAGCCTCGAATGAAAATGATGTTGTTGATGAAAATGAAGTCTCAGATGAAAATGATGTTGTTGATGAAAATGAAGCCTCAGATGAAAATGAAGTCTCAGATGAAAATGATGTTGTTGATGAAAATGAAGCCTCAGATGAAAATGATGTTGTTGATGAAAATGAAGCCTCAGATGAAAATGATGTGGTTGATGAAAGGGATATCGCAGAAGAAAATGATCTTGTAAATGATAATGAATTCGTCGTTGCTGACAATGAAATCAATGAGAGCCTTGCTGAAGATGAATTCGAAGATAGTCTGAATGAGGATGAGACAATACCATATGGAATAAATAACGAGGACTCTCCCCCTTCCCGGAGGTCTAGACAAAATTGTCATCCCCCAAAAAATCTTTACGTATGATCGCCTGTGGGACCCCTCACATCAACGAAAATAGAACAAATAATCATCGACATCGTTGAAAATCATCAATGGATTATCAATACATGAACGATTAAAATTAAAAATAAATATAACTAAAGAATAAATATCGTCGACAACCATTGAACTAAATAACACCTTCCTCATCGAAGTATTTCATGAGGCAATATTATCGATCGAAGTTAATTATATATACCATCGACGTATATCATCGAAATCATGTAAACTAAATGTAAATAAAAAAAAACTATCAAGAAAAATATGTTATCAAGAAAAATATATTATCGTGAAAAAATATTATCAACTTACTTTTATTATAAACCACCATTTATAAAATCACCGCGTGGATGAGTTCACACTGCACACACTACGTTCAAACTCACATATTAAAACTGAATATCATGACACATTACAGTTGTAATGTTTGATTTTCCACAATCGAGTTGGTTTTAAATAAGAATCGTGCATTGGTTGGACTATTAAATAAACTTTATTATATAAGAATCGTGCACTCGTTAATATAACTATTTTGTCACTTTTAATTGGTTTGTTTATCTGCCAATAGATAGTTAGAGTTAAAAAGAACTGTGAAAATAATAAGAACGAATAGTCAAATGGTTTGCGACTACATGAACAAGAAAATTCATGTCGAACCTTATTAGTCTTTAAGTGCTCAACTCCCTATGGAATTGAGTGGTGAAATACTGATCACATTTTAACTCATAGAGTTTTAGTGGATTGGTGAATCATAATTAATGCTGAACGCAATGAATGATACGATGACCAATCAAAGCAAAGACGAAGCAAACCATGATGGCGTACCCTTCGATCAATAGGGGGGAAAGATGTAGGGATGTGAACCCCTAATAATAATATATTTAATAGAATGTTTTATTTGTTATTAGAATTAGGAGTCGATATTGTAAGGTATTACCTGAATCTTTCGTGGATGCAGCCATCTTGTTTGTTGTTGTTTGAGCAAGCTATGACATCACATCTTTATCCTTGTTCCTATTGGTTGAGGTCAAAAGGTAACATGCAACAGAGCCTGGCTATGATGTCATGCTTACCTTGTCCAATCAGGTCTCTGATTGGTTGTCCTCAAACAATGGGATCTTTGGGTATAAGATGAGATGCTCAGGTTTACTCAAACAATAATTCTCATAACTGATAGTATAAAGCCAAGTGAAGTAACAAACAGATACTGCTATCTTGAAATGTTTAGGTAATGCCAACTCAGACATTTCGAATAAATGAACTCTCAAGAGTCTCTTATATGAATGAGTCCTTACACATACACAGCTTTCCACTTGAATTTGCTTGAATTCAATTGG
Organism: Nanomia bijuga; assembly: GCA_032273505.1. NCBI lineage: Eukaryota > Metazoa > Cnidaria > Hydrozoa > Siphonophorae > Agalmatidae > Nanomia > Nanomia bijuga. The sequence continues at coordinate 872 of JAUKPT010003462.1, read as the reverse complement.
ATTTCTTTACATTTACTTTATGATAATCTGAAACAAAACATTTGGAATTTGCTTTCACAACAATGTCCCAAAATCTAAAGAGATTTTCGAAGTTGTATTCGAAAGGGTTCGGGGTGGTGGTTGAGGAGTCGCAGAAAAAACAAACTGATTTTGTTGATTCTTATGTGGGACCTGGTACGTTGTGAGCGTCCCTTGCTACAGTTAATCCAGCCACCTGATTGGTGGCACATAACTACATTTTCTAATCTTATAAACAGTGACTAAAAATAAGTTTGTTTATTTTATATATATGGTAGGGAGTTTACTCTATTCCACATGTATACTTATACAAGTGGTTGTCTTGCCTGTTGTGGAATCCCTTGGTCAGTGTGTGGAGAACCACCACAATCCAGATATTATGATTACTATTGTGATTATTATATATTTGCCTACGTTTATAAGAAAGATTATGATTTTCAATGAGGTTTTCCATTCAAAGCTGGTCAGAATGGTCAAATTTTGGTCTATTTTATCATAAAATATAAATGTAATCTGTGTATTATGTCAGTTGCTGACAGAAGGCCAGTTGTTGAAATATTCAAAATTGTCAAAAACTTAAAAAAGATTAAAAACAATTTAAATTGAGTTAAAGTAGATACAATAAAGCACAAAAAATTTGATCCTAGATATGCATGCATCAACCTTTTGATTTTTTTCTTTAAATTATTATGATGAGAACACTTCTTGAAATGATGCTAATCTGATGAAACCTACTCAGACCTACTGTAAACAGAATGTTCAAATAGTTACAAATAAACCGAAAGGAAGACGAGAGTCGAAGTAATAACGATTAAGCCAGTGGAAGCAAAGAAGAGGCCATTCAGAGGGCCGGA
>JAUKPT010003461.1:0-12024 GCA_032273505.1 Nanomia bijuga | reverse complement strand
CAACTGGCTATCATATACTTTTTACAGAATTCAAAAAAGTTGAGTAGAACTCAAGATATTATTAAATTACTAACAACGTGTCTGTTTTAATTACTTGCAGAGGATTTTTCCCGCGCGTAACACCTGTGGTTACCATGGTTGGGTTGGCCAATGGGGTACTATACACATTGCTGTTGCTTGGTCCACACATAGTTTTTGGAGAACTCGACCAATTAAACTAAAATTAAAATTAAACTAAATTAAATGGAGCCCAATTAATAGAAAAGCAATCATTATATGATGCATACGGGTCAGGTCTAAGAGAAGCAAAACAGTCTAGCTGTGCATTTACTCTTGAGGCAAAACAATCCAAATTTGGAAAAAATTCAAACTTCTGTTATGTTTATTTATATGTTTCATTAATGAATCAAAATTCCCTTTGGAGATTTTAAGGGCCTTAATTTTGTTTCTATAATATAAGGAGCCAAATAAACTCGCAGGTTAACCAGATATAATTTTTCCTATTAAACAGGCTGTCATTTGCTAATCGGGAAAATTTACCAGGGCCATTAACTTTAAAACAAAAAGAGCTTAATTATAGATTTTATCAAGCTTTACTTTCTTCTGATGCTCGCTGACTTTAAGAAATGTGATATCAGTAATAGATGCATAGAAAAAAGACATAAATCTTCCAAAATTGGGTCTAGATGCCAATTTTGGGCCTAATCTTAGGCCTAAAATGCAGATTTTAGCCCTTTTAAACTTTATTTTTGGTAGATTTTTTGTTTATATGGTTATCTGCTTTAACAGCACATAGATGAGGTGTAGGAGCCTTCCTTAAAAGCAACATAAAGACTAAAATTTTGTCATAATGTAATGGCCTAATTTGGGCCCAAATTTGGGCTTAAATTATAGCAATTTAATTATTTATTTACGAATAACTCAATATTTGAGGATAATTTTTTCGCTAATTTATATTTCATATTTATAGGATGCGGAACAGATCTATTGCCACTAAAAAGTATGCAACACTATATATTTAGGCCTAATTTGGGCCCAAATTTGGACCAAAAAATAGCAATTCACGAATAAACACAATATTTGAGGACATTTTTTTCGCCAAATTAATTTTTAAAGATGACTTTAAAACCCCTTTTGCATATATTTACTCATTGTACTTCTTCATTGTGAGTGTGTTTTAAATAATAGGTTGTTTTGTACAATTTTCGGCCCTATTAAATATTTTTCCCAAATATGGTATGTTACCACCTTTAGTCGATAATGACCTTTTGTCTCCAAACAGCCATATAATAAAGCTAACTTAAAAAAAAACCTGCATGAAAAAAGCTCTTTTTGTTTTAAAGATATTTAAGTTCAATGTTAATGGCCTTAGTAAATTTTCCCGATAAACGGGAGTTTCCAGTCTGGGTATTCTAGTAGTCTGTGGCTAAGCACTGAGAAATTAGGCTAATTAGTTTCTTGTTTCTTTTCCTCCGTAAGAGAAATGGTTATAGTTTTAGAATTCAAAATAAAACCAAGATATTACCTGTATTAAGGCAGATTTTTCAGGGTGAATAACAAAGCCTAATGACATTGGCTTCACAAGTGACATAGTCACTACCCTGGATGTGAAAATCATCCAGGTAACCTGAGATGATGGCTTCATCTTCTCTTAAAAAACTTAAAAGAGACCTTGGCAATTTTCGTGAACTTTCTAGGACAGGGTGATAACTCATTAGGAAAGCAAACAAATTTATATATTTTTTCATTCCACTTAAACTTGAGAAACTTCTGATATTCTTCAGAAATAGGAACTGAATAATAAGCACTCTACTGATCAACAGAGGCCATGAAACAACCTGGTGTAATATTCTATAGGACAGTATAAATAGTCTCCATTTTAAAATGATTATATGTGATATGTGCATTCAACTGTTTTAAATTCAGAATCATTCTAACACTGTCATCAGAATTGTTAAAAGGAAAGAAAGGGGGAAAATATTCAAGCTCTTCATGCTCACTCAAAACAATTACACCCGTATTCAACAGACCCCCAACCTTAAGAGTCCTGAACCACCTTATCCTTATCAGTTAACCTTAAAGAAGTAGAAAAATGCCTATAAGGGGGAAGAGTATCAAATTCAATAGTTACACCTCCTACGGTTTTCAAAATTTCAGCGTCAGAAGTTAATTTCTCCCAATTTTCTATATATAATTTTAACTGCCCTCCCCTAAAGTTTTTGACCTTTAGTCTAAAATATTCCAAAAGATTCAAGTGGATGTCTAGTAAATTTACCTTTTTTGTGGTTAATGGTTCCAATTCCTTTTCCCTTGGAAATCAGATTTGTTGTGCTGAGAGTGGTTTTGCAGATTGTTGTGGTTTTGTTGGTTTTGGGAGGTACACCCTGTTGATGGTGCTGGTGCGTTTTGATAAAAAATGATTGTATTTTGGTTTTACAGCTAATTGTTTTGACAGATTAAACTGCTTTATGTACTAAACTTGAATTTGTGTGAGATCAATTGTTGTTTGTAGTGCGTCAGTCTTCTGTTCACTGGAGACAGTAGATGATGCGACAATACTGTTTAATTTAAGAGTGCCACTAATACATTTAAGTAAAGATTTTTGCTTATTAGCCCATTTTTCATCAAAGTCACGTTGCCATTTTTGCAGTGATCTAGAGTCTTTTGAATTACTGAGAATCAAGTATTTATCCCAAATGGGTTTCATCTCATGATAAATATACTCCTTTCCATAGTATTCTTGAGCATGTCGCATAAAGTGTTATCGATAGGGGAAGCAAATTCATTCTTGCCATAAGGTAAAGTTACACCACCCTCGCGAGGACATGGGGTAACTGGATCCTGCTCCTCTTCAGTAAAATCACCATCAGTTGGTAATAAAGAAAGGGTTTCACCCATATTAGGTGGGTGATTTGCAGGCTAGGCAACAGAATCAACTCGCAAGGGAGTGGCCTCAGGCTGAGCTATGCTGCAGTGTGTTTGCATGAATAAGCTGCGACGTGTTTGCCGGACTTTGCTGCTGTGACAATTTTGAAATTTTTAAAGGTGTCACAAGTTGTCTGTCGAATGCCATGTTACCATTACTCAATGAGACCCGAGCCTCATTGGAGCTTAACTCGGTGTCGTCAGGAGAGCTTATTCTCCTCCAACGCTTGGGATACTTCTTCTTTTTTAGTTTTTTTATTTGCCAAAGTTCCTATTCGAAATATTTAAGACGTTCACAAATCGCGTCCGAGGACATTTGATTTAATTCATTAGCAAATGTATTAGTCTCCTCGGCCATAATGGTTTGAATACACATGACAAGAGGACTCGAGAAAGATCGTAAAAAATTTTAAATAAGAAGCACTTATCTGAGTATAATCCAGCGATAATTTTATCCAACAGCGATAAACTTAAACTGAGACAGATTTCCCGATCTCGCATGAGTTTCAGCACAAAATCTGATACGTGTTTACTGACTACTGCAACGCGTATGACGGAGAACTCACTGCTCACGTACTTGGCTGCATTATATCTCAGTTAATTTACTCATGTGAAAACGACAACAAATAAATTCTGAGGCACGTACCTTAAACTCGATTGGCGCACACCTTTTCATGACTATTAGGTACGAAATACCCCCTTTTATTTTTGCAACTTATAGTAGGGCTTAGCTCCCTTAAGAGTCACAAATTTCAACACAACTTCGAAGACACTCCAAATGACATTTGTCTCTGTGGTATCGAAACTGAAGATACTAGACTTTTCCTTTTCTCATATTCATACGCACGCCAAAAAGTCAAGTTAGTTGCTACAACTATTACTATACTAACACCAAAGCCTTTGAGTAGTCGCTGTTTTCTAGAAATAAACAAACAGAAAAAAAACAACTAACCCTGAGTATGTCTGAACGTTGAATCATACCTTCGCCCAGCTCATGTTCGATTTTTGCTTTCTTTTCTCCATTATTTTTAGTGTTAAAAAAGATTTTACATAAATGTTATAAATGTAGGGTAAGGTCAAATATCCCATATCTACAGTCTGCAGTCATTTGAAAAATTATAACTTTTTGATCTTCTTGTAGGCTCAAACGATGGATGGTGCACTGTTCAATCTCGAATACTGTTAGACATGCTGCTCATATCACAACGACTCAATAATCATCTAGATGCAGTCAGGTAAGATGAGAATTACACTTTTACACCTTTTTACATTTTTATGAATCCAACCTCGTAAACCAGTGCCATATTTCATCTGTGACCTGCCGTTCCAAATATTACCCTGGTCCACAATCATAAAATTAGAAATTGATTTATCTTAACATGGACCTTAATATTTTCAATCATTTCTTCTTAAATTGGCACTTAATTGTTGCAGTCTAGATTTTATATAATTAATTAATTAATAAGGGGAAAATATTAATGACTTATATCCTCTTCAACACTAAAACATTTGGCTCCCATATATTATGGGTCAGATATTTGATGTTCCTAGTAGCCTGTACCAGGGCCATCTCTATAGTTTACAGAAGAGAAATGTTGGCGCTGGGTGACAGGTTATAGCATTATGAACCAATAGAACGGTAAATTCACACACTAGACGATACCTTCCATCGTTGATAAATTTGTTTTTGTTTTAGGTTGCTTTGTTTCATTTTGGCTGAATTCTCACCGTACATTAGCAATCATGATCATGAATACCTTCTTAACCTTCTCGAAGAATATTCTGATGAACCAGAACCATTGAAGAATGAGGGGAACCCTGAAAGAGGAGTCAAACTTATACAGCCCCTTCCAATCATAAGGTATGATCAACATCGATATAACCAACTTGTAGTGGTTTGTCATCTTTCGTCACAATTAAGCATCACCGTCGATAGATACTTACTGGATGGCAGACGTGAATGGAAGAAAACAGTGCAATCGAAATGCACTTGACTCAAACTCTTTGTCATTGATTTTGAAAAATGTTGTGAAAAAATCTTTTGCTTAAAAAGAGAAAATCTTTTTTTTTTCACGAAAGATTTTAACTTTCAAGCAACAAATCTGTGTCTGTATCTGTATTTTCATTTTATTTCTGTGTAGGGATTTTTCACCGAAGAAGTTAGCCCAATACCTACAACCTGTGAAGGCTGTTGTACAAGAGGGTGCCAGTAATCCCTTCATTTTCTCATCATTGTCAACAAGATCAAAAGGGAAGGAAAAAGAAAGTAAGGTTCTTATCGTTATGTGGGTATTGTATGCAGCAGGGTGGCCACTCGTGCTGGGATGTACTGTGGGATTTGGGTTATTTTGGATAGTGTGCTGCTTAATGTAATGGGATTCTCGATTTTCTACCTTCTGAAAAAAATGAACTGTGTTGTATTGGGATTTTTCAAAGAAATGTGCTATTTTTTTTTTTTGGGGGGGGGGGTCCAAGGTTAAAGTCTTTTATATCTTTTAAGTATGTTGTAGCCCAATCCGTTCTTTTTTTATGGCCGATATTGTAAGGCAGGGTTTTCAAAAATTTTATAACAAATCAAATGCTGAAATTAATCATAATTTGTCAGAGATCGATTCCATTGGTTCCATTCATTTAAGTGATGCGATTTGTCTAGGTTATTTTTTTCTGGGTTATTTTTGCTGTGGAGAAAAATTGATTACTATTTTATCTGAACGCCGGGAAGTTAAATAATTTTCTCATTATGTTGTAGAGGTTGTTTGGGTTTGTGGTGAAGTAGCTGAAGTTGCCATGGTTGTCGATAATCCTCTCCCTGCTGAAATCAAAGTCAACAAAATGGTAGGTTTAGTTGTGAAGTTAAAGTTTGAAATTAAGATCCACGAAAATTTCTTTTGCAAAAATTTCTTCTCCCAAAAGATTCTTCACAAGAGTTTTTCTCTTCCTGTAGGTTTCTTGATTAAATCAGAATATCTTCTTACAAAAGTATAAAGCATCTTGCAATCAAGTGCCACTAAAAGTAATGAAAAGATAATCTCTTTAGTAATAGCGAATCTAAAAATCTTGAATCTTGAAAACTTGCTTGAACGGTATCCTTGCAGTGTCGTCTTTGACGTCAATAACAGTCTCTATAGCAACGAATATAATTGAAAAACGTCAGCTATCGTACAAGGAAGTCTTGATTCTTTAGCAGTTAGGATTTAGCGTGGATTGGTTTTATTGGTTTTAAATCATGTCATTAAATCATGAGAACAATTAAATGCTCAGTGGATGTTCTATGGGTAAAAGCCAGATTAATGAATAGATAAAAGATGAAAGCTATGAGAAGAAAACTGTTATTACAATGGCTTAACACTTCTCTTCCGCTTTAGACTCTCTTGACTGAAGGCTGTCAATTTGAACCGCATCCTGCTACTCTCGCTCTACCAGCTGAATCGGGCTCGTTCCCCTTCATGCTGCTCGGAACACCTATACAACCGGGTTTGCTGATTATCAAAGGTAAGAAAAATTTAACATTTATTTGATGGCTTTTTCATACTTTTTTCGTGCATTTCCTTCTGTTCTTTGTTCCTCGAGAAAAACACTCAAAGGCGCAAGTCAAGAGTTCAAATTCGTTTACGCATATTAAAATCGACTGCACATTGATATTTGCTGAAATGTACAAAAACAGAAAAATAACTTTTTGGGGCATGTCCACCAGATGTTAATTGTGGACATTGACTTTTTGGACCAAAATTGGAAAAATGCTGAAGTTATAAAAATGAATTGTCAAAATTGAAAATAAATGTGAGAGGATGCTCAAAACAGGCATATAACTGCAATGTCATCCTTTATTAAGGGGGTTTAAGGGCCCATAACAGATTTAGGGTGTCTAAAAGACCTTGAAAACCTTTAATGCAGACATTGGAAATCTTGAAAATGTCTTCTTAAAACACGTTAAACTTTTCAGAATATTGAGAGAAATGCCACTTGTCACTTGTTCCTGTTAATGTCACATTAAAGCCATCTGATGATTGTTTTAGCAGACATGAAACCATGGTTACAGTAAAACTACCTCCAGAAAGCTGGAATAAGGGAATAAGCTAGAACGAATTTAGCATTTTTTCAGTTCTCGGAAAATATTTTTTATTTTGGAAAATCAGCTAGTAAACCAGAAAATATAGTCAAAGAACTAGAATTGACAAGCTTCTATTCTAATCTGCAAAACGATGGAGAGTCTTTTTACTTAATCATTGCAGACCATGGTTATGGTAGCTAAGTGACACTTTTAGGGCATATTTGATTAAACCATATTTGATTAAAAAGCTACCTCTCTAATAATAATAATAATAATAATAATGACGGTTTATGGTTTAACCCTATTTTTACTGGGGGAAGAGGTAATTATGCCAACTATGAATTTACATCGCAAATTCAGTTTTACACATTTGCTGAAGAAATCTCACCCAGGTCAACTCTTTTTTTCTTGAATATTCCTGGGTCAAACAACTCTTTTCATGTACTTCAGAAAATTTTGCACCATTTTAATTTTGCGGGGATTTTAATTTTTACGTTTTTTTTTGGTAAAGAGTGTGTTTTGCGGCATTTTAATTATGTGGTTAGGGATAAATTACCATTTTCGCTGAATTTTAATTTCAAATCCGCAAAATTTTTGATGCTGCAAAATTCTTTTACAATAAAGAAAATTCTTAAAAAAATTCATAAAACATACATTTGCTTTGTGCACTATATAAACCCACTCCTGGAAAGTATGAAAAGATCACTGAAGATTTTCCACCCACAGCCTTAAGTTTAAAATAACTTCCGCGTGCACTTGCCATCCTCTCCAGAGTAGGTATTACCAGTGGCAATACCCACAATAAATTATATACTGAGTATATACTCAGATTTTAACGGTACTAAAATTCTAGTTGTTGTTTTCTTTTTCTAATTTTTAGGGACCAATAAGTCCTTTTTGAAAATCTGAAATAATGAATTCAGTTACAATATCATTTTTGATCAACCAAACAATTAAAATGCATTGAAGGAATCTGTCCTTGAAATAACTTTGGTAGGTTGCGTATCATTCTTTGGTAGTTATGTATCATTTCTCATATTGTTTTTAAGTCGATGCTTTTGGCAAAAGCTAAAAAGTATAGCTCTATAATGCTTTGACAGAAATATATAAGTGAGCGGATCTGCAATTAGCCCTAGGCTCACTAGAGTCTCGAGAATGCTATCCCTGGTACTATGCTGCATGATATGAACGCTATAATTAATTCCTCTTTTTTTAAATGAGAAACCGTAGATAAAGAGAGGGATAAAATACAATAAAAGAAAAGTGAATATAATTATTCCCGGCACAAGAAATTTCTTTTTCATCGAGTCTCTTGTTGATGATGGTGCATTGAATCGCTCATTTGATTTCTTGAGTACATAAAACACCACCATGTATGTTGTCATAGCAACAAGTAAGTACCCAAACCCTACAATGGTCAGAGCTAACGTATAAAAATAAAAGTTGTCAAATATTCTGTATATTGTTACTATAGATATAGAAATGATGCATGTGATGAAAATACTGATGCGGATTTTCGTTTTTGTCACTCGTAACTTATACTTTAATGGATTAATCACGAATATTAGTCGATCAAAGGTCAATACATACATCACAAGGACGAACTGAATGGCACTGAATGTCAGGTGTATACCAATTATGATATCACGTCCCAAACGCGACAGCATCCAAAACCGCCTGTCTATTTCAAAAATAGATGTGAACAGAATAAAGATATTTTCAGTTGAGCTGAGGTAAAACAATACTGCGTTTTGATTGGTTCCTTTTGGATTCAGACATGTTAGAAGTATACCAACGCAATTTAGAAGAAATGCAATACTGAAAATCAACATCTTAAGTGTAAAAAAAAGTTTTACAAGCATCTTTTTTCACTATCCAGTTCTAGATTAACCGTAGTCCTTTTTTATTTTCTTGTAAGAAAGAGATTGAAAGTGATCTTCTTTTATTGTATAATTACAGTAAAGAATACTTCGATGTTAACATGGAACTATTGATTTTGTGGATTGATGATAATATATCTCATACGTATGAGTCTGTATTAACTGGTTTAGGCCTTTCCAATTCAATATATATTATATCGACTTATTAACTAATGATGAGAAGGTTGGAGTTGGTTGGAGTAGGTTGCAGTTAGTTGGCGTTAGTTGGAGGTGGTTGAAGTTGATTGGAGTTGGTTGGTATTATATCGACTTTACATTGACTAATGATGGTATCTGGCATAGTCGGATAAACTCGACGGAGTATGTAAATTAATTCTATCTATCTAAACATGTTCCTTCCAATAACCAGTAGATCTAATTTAAGAAAAAAGTACAGAGGCAAACAAGTGGAAGACATTTATCAGCTCTTCAGAACGTATCAAGTGACTGAATGTTCTCTAAATAATTTACTTTTCTTTGCCAAGTAAGCAGGATTGATAATGCAGGTGCAAAAAAAATGTTCATTGAACCTTTAAGGATGTAGTTTTGCCAGTATAAAGTGACATACATTCACTTTGCTTTATAAGCAACAGCAATGTGTCACTGTATCTGACTAATGTTTTGATTGGTTGCTAAACGTTATTTGTTACATATCCAACCGGTGTAAATTTTCCGATCCTACCATGTATAAACTGTTATAATTCAAATTTGTTCGGTTATTTCCCGTCTTTGATAAAACTAGCAACATGCCAAAGGCACTGGACTTAACTTTAGTTCCTTTGCCATTCTTCTCACGCTTGTTATTACCTCGAATTCAAAAATCAGTTGTAAGTTTTTACTCTGATGGTGATAGATTGATGAATTATTCATTTATTTATTTTTCAATAAATAATATATATGTTTTTTCCAATATCTTCGATTTTATTATTGTACCTTTTCTTTCAAGTTTTTATATTTTTTAATGGCTTTTAACCAAAAAAGAGGCAAAAAAAACAACAAAATACGGAGAGAAATATCATCTTTGTTGTAATAAATTTATCAAAGTACATCCTTCGTTAGGAAACATTCACTGGTAGATTCATAATGGAAAAAAAACAATGGTATTGCGTTGATTTATAATTCATTTCATTGCCTGTAAAATTCGACCTTTAAATAACTTCAAGGCCTCCTAACATTTATTTTGACTTGTTGGAATTGTGTTCAATTAAAAGAAAAGGACCTAATTATTAGACAATTTTTCTCTATTTTAAATAATAACAATTACAAACGTACAAATCAGTACTCCCGTTCCTTCTTCTTTTTCAAAATCAACTTCATCAGTTCTTTAAACACTTTTAAAATCAGTACTTCTGCTACTCCATCTTCATTTAAATCAACTTCATAAAATAGGCCATAAATTGTCATTTCTCCCCTTTTTTTCATACTTAACATATCACGTATTTAATCTCTAAAAAAAATACTTTCAACTCCTCTTTCTTGACGACTCAAAAGTTAAGTTAAGTAGGTAAGTTACCTGCGAAAAAAAAAAATTGAAATATAAATTTTTCAGCAAAAATCATCTACCCCGCCCTGTCTGGAAGAATCCCCCTTAAGTGGCGCCCCCTTTCTCAATTCAAAGTCAGCCACCCCCCTAACTACCACTTTGGAAATGTTTGAACCCCCTTCGAGAGGAGGGGTAAAAACTACGACTGACTATTTAAGATATAAAGAAGAAATATATCTTCTCCTTTTTACTGATTTTTATGTTTTAACGTTTTCTAACTTCACATACTTTTATAGTGTTAGATAAAATAAGATTTCTTTCAATCAAAACAAAAAAAATGCAATGGCAGAGCTTCATGTAATCGGTGAAATATCTGGTGCAACTGGTTTCCCCTCACAAACAACATATTGCAAATGGACGGTTCACACTGAAGGCTCATGGGAACTCATCGAAGGCCTACGTGAGGGTCAGACACAAATCGATAACCCCCTGGACTCCGACGAAGCGGTATGGTCCCATCCCATCGATCTTCATTTCGCAACCCGTGGTTTAAAAGGATGGCCTAAATTGCATTTCGAAGTATGGCATCACGATAATTTTGGACGCAACGAGATTTACGGGTATGGTTTCTGTCACATACCAACATCACCTGGTTTTCACGACCTCTCGTGTGTTACGTGGAAACCGACCGGTGATTGGAAAGAACGAATTCGATCGTACTTTGTTGGCGGTGGACTTGTTCTGCGAAATAGCGATATAATATTTTCAGGACCAGACAGATATAAACTCAATACTGTTGCTATGGGAACGATTCATATGAAGTTAGGCATTATACTTCGAAATTTCGATAAATTCGGTATTGAGTGTGGATAAGATGAACTCATTCGATCTTTAGACTGTTTCGTTTTAAACGAAAGAAGTACTCATTTAATTGCTTCGAATAACATTTGCCCTGATTTTGATTTTTATAGTTTTTATAGATTCGATGTGTAGCGAATCATTGCGATCATTCCCTTGTTTCGCTGAAGGAGCTTTAGGACTCATCCTAGAATTTTGTCTAACTAATATTGATTGGTGTTGAAAATTACCTCATCAAGAACCTGATTGGTTATCTCTATTTGTGTGAACCAATTAAAATCTTTGTGATCTAAATAATTAACCAATCAATACTCTAAATTGGACAATCTTTTTTGAGGATTTACACTACTTCTATACGATTAATAATTAATGTTTTGATATTTTCAGACTGTTGTAAAATTGTGATTTTTAAAATGTATGTATATTTTGGTTCTATTTATTCTTTTGGGTTTTTTTGTTTTTTTAATTTAAAGAGATAATCTTTATTCTTTACCGTTGTCATCACTTTCTCTTCGTTGTTTAAATGTTTAAATGTTTAAATTATTCTAATCATAGTGTCCTAGGGGGTCACAACTCCCACCTAGAAAAGTAAACCCCCACCTAACGAGGCTAACCCAACCTTAACAGAGTTAAGGTATAACACGGGTAAATTTTAAGCCTATTTTTAAGGCGATTTTTCCCCCATTAGATTTAGCTTTCATTTTCTGAAAAAAAATTCTGAAGAGAAAAATGTTAAAAGTTTAAGAATATCTTTTCGAATTTTTCAAAATTGCACAGGTTCGGGGGAA
>JAUKPT010003460.1:0-12026 GCA_032273505.1 Nanomia bijuga | reverse complement strand
TTTTTCAATATTGCTGTAAAACGGCTCGAACGACTTCTTAGCTTTTTTGCATGATGTTAGAGGGTAATAAGGGGAACCTTTTTATATATTGGTCAATTTTTCGAGAAAATTCTGATTCTCCCAAAATTTGTTTACCTTTTCAAATCAATCTATCAATGTAATGCATGTGTTTGTCTACTAATGTTCTTATAATTCTAGGTGGGTCCAATTAAGTTCAGCTTGTTTTTTTCATATTCGTCGTAATGGGTGTTCTTCTCAATTATTCTTTTCAAAGTAATTGTGACTTTTTTGATTTTTAGGTGGGAAAGGTGCAAGTGGAGTTGCTGTTCTTGGAGATTTCAAGGAATTTCCCATCCATCCCCTGGAATTGTGGGGTCAATTCTGTTGCGAATTGGCAGCTCAACCAAAATGCATGTCACAGAAAACTTTAGATGGTTGTTGTCAGGTCAAGGTAAACAAATTTTAAATTATTGTAGATAATTATCATAAATGGGTTTTGAATTTGATTATTTTGATTGCGATTGTTACAAACGTAAATTATGTGTTCTGACCAGATTAACCCTAAAGATATAAATCCTAATATATTTTGTCTGTGAATGTGTCATATCTATACCTTTTTTAAAAAATGTTTTAGATGGGAGACTCGTGGAGCAAGTATTATCTTGAAATCTTTCGATGTCACATTAACGGTTGGAAAGATAAGTTACACGTTGAAAAAACAAGTCCTGAATTTCTAGTAAAGTTAGATGAGGTAAGCTAAACTATTTTTTTTAAATGGCTTCAGATTAATATCGACTCTAATTTTAATAGAAAGTTTTCTTCTTGGTTTTATGAATTTTTTTATGTCAAATGATTTATAATCAATTTTCGTGAAGTTTTTGAACAGTCACATAAAGTTTATCTAATTTCCTTCTTTCCATTTTTGAAGCATTTTTATATTTTTGTTTCCATCTAGAACATGAAAGTCTCTGCGGATGACACAGGTGGCGGGTCTTGCATACTGAATATCATATCACAAAATAGAATCATTCACACCTTTCAATTTCTAAACGAGACAGATTTTATGAACTGGAAGTTTGCTCTGAGAAAGGAAATACATAATGCACGACAATGGAAAGTTGCATGTCTTGATTTAATGCACATACAAGAATGTAAAAAATCAAGGTTGTCTATTCCATCAACAGCTTCTTTTTATGATCAAATTGATATTGGAGACGAGCCATGTAAGTTTTTCACTTTCCAGTCATAAGAAAAATTCAATGTGGAAACCTTATTTTGGGGGGCTTTTTGGTCCATCTTAGTATAAAAAGGGCGATAGAAAACCCCCTAGAAAAAGTGCACTTTCAAAATCTTCACATCAAAAAATGGATTAGATAGCTCGATAGCTTGATTAAGCATGAAAAGTAGATGAAAAAAAGGTATCGTTTGCTATGTATGGATCAAATGATCAGGAGTTATTAGCGTGTAAAGTTCCCAAAAAAACTGCTGAGTCAGCATAATTCAGCATAATTCAGCCAATTTCACCAATTTCACCAATTTCAATTTCAATTATCTTGGCAAGTAGAAATCCAAACATAGCAAACCATAGCTTTTTTTTCATCTACTTGTCATGCTTAATCCAGCTATCTAATCCATTTTTTGATTTGAACATTTTAAAAGTGCACTTTTTACTAGGGTTTTCTATCGCGCTTTTTATACTGGGATGGACCAAAAAGCCCACAAAAATAAGGTTTCCACATTGAATTTTTCGGAGGACTTTTTTTTTGGTGATGCTAAATATTATTTACTATGAGAATTTACAAAAAAATAATTTTAATAATAATAATTTTAAAAATAATTTTTTGCAATTTGTTGCACCCTAAAACCTAATTTGACTGGCCTAAATGTGGTCAGATCAATCTTGGTAGCCATAATTGGGCAAAAATAGTCAGATTTTGGCTTAAAAAGTCAGATTCATAATGCTAAAGCCAGATTACAATTTTCTCTACGAATTTTCTGTTTTGGGAAGTGACTAAATCAAGTTGCGCAGAAATCATGGCGCTTTGTACCATCAATCATGACTGTAAAACCTGACTGTATAACATTTGACTGATGGATAACGAGAAACTATTAAGTCTAACATTTTCTAAAAATGACCCAGATAGTCAGTCAGATTTTAGGAATTGTTTGATGATTATCTACACCCACTGCAGTTGCGGATCTGGCCCAATTGCTGAATTGCTGAGATTCGTCAAAAGTGATATTCAACCTAAGCTGTGGGAAAATTGAAACACCGGAAACGTACGGAAGCACATATTTTAGGACCTATTTTCCAGAATGTTTGCCCTCATCTTAAAGCCAGTTTTAACAATTTATAGGGCCAACTTAGTCTTAAATAATGGCATTGGAAACTTTTTACAGGTTTTCATACCAATCATTTTTCCATTGGATTGGTAGAAAATGAAAATAAAGAACCTGGTTGGTTATTTTCTAATTATCAATATTCAAGGTCTTGTAAAATTGATAATCACAAAAACGTTTCTTAGTGAACCAACCATGTTATTTTCATTCATTAAAAAGGTAATTTACATTCCTTGTTCTATTGTAGAATTTTGGAGAAAAATGCACTCAATGCAATTTAAATTTTAAATTTTATGTTTTAGTCACTTACCCAAAAGCTCCAACTAATGGAACTTTATCGTCTTCGTCTTTATCTAATATAAAAGAGAATCCTGAGGTAAACATATATTTATTTTCATATTATCACATTGTTTAACTGGCTGTACTTATTCATATGTTACTGGTCAGTGCACTGTAAGGATTTCTTTTGTTATCTGTTTTTACCATAGATTACGGTTCTTGACGAAGTCTTCCACGAAAAATCAACAAGTGATGAAGAAATCCATAACTCTGGATTTGTGACAAAAAACGTCATATCTCCTAACCATACCCAAACTAAGGTACATTATGTTTAAAAATGACTAAATGACTAACACATAGAAGGCCCCTTTAATCTGTTAAAAGGGTCTATCGACTGGATACATATTTACTTAACATTGAATTAGACATGCATCAATACATGATTTGATTTTTTGGCCAGGTAGACAATTATTGGTGTTTAACATCATGATAGTAGATTATGAAAGATGAAGTTAGCTTGAAACGACGAGGGTATGAGTAATTTTGTAGTGTTACATTTGTTAGTTTATTTCTTCCCTTCTTACTGGAGATGTTTAACTACTCATAATAATATTTGAAACTTAACTTAGTGATATTGTTACCATTATTACTTCATTAACTAAACTTCTAATCAAGATTGAGATTTGTTAAATCGATTTAAGTTGATTATAAAGATGTTAAGACTGTTAAGCACTTCTAGGCATATTAATTACCTTTTAAATTGTTATTTATATCAGATGTTTCAACTAACTTTAAATGTTTAAACTTTCTTGTTTGAGGCTTTAAACCTTATAATATGTGTAATACTATTAAACTTCATGGTTACATTTATATTTTTACTAATACTTCATTCACTAACATTTAATCAAATTCTCTTCACAGTTAACGCTGAATCTGCGAAGTACGTACTTATAAGGTAATCATGATAATCTTAATGATACTATTAATTCAATTCATTTTAAAATTGGTTGTGTTTACCTCTGTAAATGGGATTTAGTTTCTTTATTAGATAGATTTAGTTTCAAGAGTTTGAATGGAGGAAAGGCTATAAAGGGCTTCCATGTTCTCTTGTCTGTTCGTACTCTCCTCTTTTTGCAAGAAAAGGGGAGGAGAAGGGGGTGGAATAGGAAAGGGGTAGAAAAAGGATTAAAGAAGTTAAGTTTTACTTTCTCTTTGTATAAATTTATAGAAATTTCGATCACATCCTGAAAGATTCATAACTTTTTTCAATGAATTATGAGAGCGAGAAGTGATATGAATTTCCTGTGTGAAAGATTTCATAAAATTGTGGTGGGAGGAGCGATTATTTGTGACCTGAGTACAGCCTTCGATGATCGAGAAATTTTAATTGCATTTTTGGGCACTTTTACCTTACTCATTTGGAAATCTCATTGCTCATGGATTTTCTTATTCAGAGATTTTTATTTTTATTTCGGTTAGTGGTACCTTAAAACTATAGCACCTCGACTTTGTTTCTACTCTTAAGAGAATTTTCGTCTTAATTATAACCCTATGAAACTGGACATATTCTATAGAACATGATTTGCTGAAACATAAAATGGGAAAGAAGTAGGAACCCCCTTCCTGAGTGGCAAGTTCAAAAATCAGCTAAAGTTGAGAGTTGGTATTCTTTTTAATTTTTATCCTCCTAAAGAATGTTTGGTTACGTGAATGCCCATTTTGTTGTTGTTGTTTTTTTTTGTTTTTTTTGTTTTGTTTTTGGGGGGGGGAGGGGAGGTGATTTGAGGAGCAGACTTAGTATATTTTGGAATTTCTTTCTACTAGTAGCCGTAGTCTCTGAAAATAAGCAGAGATACAGTTAAATATTGAATTATAGTCAAAATCTGAATGAATAACTCAAGGTAGTAGATCGAAACACGTGGCATACACGCACTATTCCACCAATCTAATTAATCTTCTCACTTTTCTAGGGATCTGCTGCAAATGCGACAGATACGATTCCAGAAGAGGATAAACTGACGACCTTTCCCGACGTCGTTCTTCAAGTGATGGAAGAAGAGAAGATCGTTAACGGAGAAGTCTCATCATCTGCATCTACATCTACCAGCGTTGACGCGAACGATTCCGAGATGAACAAAGAAAATGTCGCCCATGAAGAACAACCCCGAAGTCAGACTCAAGAAGAGAAACAAACACTTATCAAAACAGATGTTTCTATAAATGAAGCGCAACACAACGGTGTTCCATCGACGTTAGGTGACCAAGACCAAGTCGAACTAATACCAAACGAAACTCACACTGATGACTGCGAAAGAACGGAAACAGTCTCTGCGATGGACACAGAACTAGTTGATTCATCAAGTGGCGAAGTTGTGTCAGAGCCCCCTGAAACGCGAAGTGTTCAGGGGACGGAAAGAGTCGACGAAATCGTGACCGATCTTGACTCTCAAGATAATGCTAAGAATGATACGAATAACGAAAATATGGAAGTCGAATGTAGACTCTTATCGGACGTCGAATGTAAGTATAATTCATCGGATGTAGAGATGGCATCGGGGGACGCCGAGTCAACAATAATTGAAGACGTTGTATGTCATTCAGAGAATGTCAGTTGTAAGGTAGTTGAAACAAAGGATGAGCTTAAGGGTGATACAGTTGTACTTGAAAATGATAACGGGACTGATTTAGATAACATGGAATCCAAAGACATGAATGACGAGACGTCCGGTCGTCTTAGTTCTACCGAACAACAAAATAAGCAAACCGATGTCGCCGTAGAAACAAGTAATGATAGTGAAAGTAAAGCGCTTAGTGAAAGTGTCCTTGATCCGTCCAATAAAGTCGCAACCTCTACCAACCAAAATGTCGAAACTCTGACGAATGGTAATGCAGACAATGTTACGATTTCGGCCGACAATGAAGTTGAAACTGGAGCCAATGATATCGTTGAAAATTCCGTAAGTGATGGTGTTACGGATTCGGCTTATAATGAAGCTGAGACCGTGGGAATTATTGACGTTAAAACTCAGGCAAACGACGACGTTACTAAATCGGACGACAAAGAAGTTGAAACTCCAATAAGAAATGATAAAGTTAATATTCAGGCCAGTGACAATGTTCCAAATTCGGAGAATAAAGACATAGAAATTCCGGCCAATGCTAATGTTACTAATGAAGTTGAACCTTCGTCCAATGATGAAATCGAGGTTTCGGAAAAAGACAATGTTCCTAATTCGGCCAATAAAGATGCTGGGATCCCGGACAGTGATAATGGAGACAATATTTGTACTGCGGACGGTGCAAAATCAGATAACTCATTAGTAGATGATAAAATGGACCATTCGGTTAGTATAGACATTTCACCTAATGTCAGCGAAGAAACGAAAGGCAATATTGAAAATATCACTCCTTGTGACGAGAAGATGGACGATACGACTAATTCTGAACCGTCAGAAAAAAGGACGACTAATGATTTATGTAGTTCTCAATTAGAAAGTTGATGTAAGTTTTAACGTAATTTTGATTATTTTTTGCATAGACTTCGTGCCTTCAGAATAGAACGTCTGGCCTAAATTCACGATTATTAGATCCCTCCCCCGCTTATGGGTGGGTTAAACAACAGGAATGTCTTATCATACATGTCCGGTTTCAGGACGTTTGAGAAGATGAGCGTTGCCCATAAGTTTTGCAAAACGTGCTATCAATGTCCATTGTAACGATCGGCAGTTTTTTTTTTGCGTCTTCGAGGGATCGCTAATCTACAACATCCTAATCTTATGCACGGTTTTATTAAGTATTTACTCTTATGTTTCATCTTATGGAAGGTGGTGCTTAAATGAATAGGATCTCTATAGTAGTTTGACTCGACAAAATCTGGTAAAGTCTGATTATTAAAGGTCTCGGGTCAAATGACCTTTTTATTGGATATATTTATGCCCTTTTAATTGTTAGATGAATAAATATTTGTTAAAATTATCCAAATAAGAAAATTCCTGCCATTTCGATTTCGACTTGTTATAGCCCTTTCTCTTCTTGAAATGGTCCGAAAAATCGTCAAACGTTTTTTCAAATACTTGTTTCACACTCAATTCTCGTGAAGATTATTTGATTTTTTGATTTTGAATCTTCTTGGATTTCCAAATTTTGTTACGTTTTGCTGTTCGAAATAACTTTAAGTTAAGTTGTCTTTTCGTTTCGTTTTTTTGTCGTTACAACTAGTTTCATCTTCTTTTTAAACATTCTTCATTTTATATATTTATTTTGTTTATTTGTTTATTGTGTAAAGATGTTGCTAATTTTTATTCATTTCCCAGATGATCATTAACATTAATCACTTATTGATTTATATCATTTATTTTTATTTTTCATTTTCCCAACATTTTTTATAAACACAACTAATTTGCTTTTTCTCGATATATTTTCACATGTAGAAATGATAGATTACCAATTACTATGTATATATTCAATTATATATTTTAAAATTTCTAGAAGTATGTGTTTCTTCCTTTCTCCCCCGTAGTATAATTTCAATCGACCAAAATTAACGGATTGTCTCAAAATGTCGTCTGATTTGAATGTTTTTATTGGTCGACATTACATCATAAATGTGATTTGTTGTAAATGTCAGAATATATGTTTTAACGAATCTAGAAATCATGGTGACATAGCTAATTTAACCAATGAGCGTTTAATGATGTGATTATTAACCGACCAAAAGTCGTGATTTTTACCATTTTAGGCTCAGGTACACTAAATAAGCATATCATAAGCCATATTCTGCGCTGTCACTAAGCCAACCTCGACCCAAGGACCTTTAAAAAAATAAAGGCCCTGGTCATTATTGCATTTGTTATTAAATGTATTCATAGGCCATTCAAACTGCAAGAACTCGTCGTTATTTAATTTTAAATTTCATATTTACCCCGACATGCGATTTGCCGAGTTTTCTTATTGGTTACTGTATACTTAAGGTTACATACAGAGTCAGAGCTAGTAAAGCTTACATTTGTCGTCAGTCAGAATTTTATTAGGACACACTATTAGGACCACTATCATCCTTTTCTACCCCGGGCTGGGCTTTGCTATGCCTTTCGACCACCGCGTCGTTGAAATTGATACCCGGCATTGCGCCCGGCTCATACATACATTATTTTACGAATTAAAAAGGCATAGAAAAAACAGTATTAATTATAGTCAGTACAAAAAGTGCACAGTGATTTTTGTAATGCCTATTACTTCTTAAATTTTTGTTCGATTAAGCCAATTTTCACACATACTGTAGCAAGCATACTTTAATTTGACATGATTATCTTTGGAAATAAAGAAGAATTGCGGTCAGAAAATAAAAAATAAAAAAATAAACTTCTTTATTTCGAACAAAAATCGTAAAATTTAAATTCCACCTTAATAGGCTATCTTAGCCAATCTCAAAAATGTATTAATTTCTAAAAATATAAATGAATTGAAATCAGCTAAGATAGCCGAATAAGATGACATCAAAACTTTATATTCGAAATGAATAAGTTGATTTTTTTCTTTTTCATTTTCTGACCGTAATTATTCTTCATTTTCAAATATAATCATGTCAAACTATAGTGTTTGTCAATAGCTACAGTATGTGTGAAAATTGGCTTAAAGGAATACAAATCAAAGAAGTTATACCAAAGTCCGTAGAAGATTTTCTACGGACTTTGGTTATACGGATTTCAAAAATCACTGTACACTTTTTGTAGACTATAGATGATAACATTCTAAGAGTGCACTTAAAGATAGCTTTTTATATTAATTCATTTACATCGCTTTAACAAAGAAGAAAACAAAACAGAAAAAAAAAACATGATTATAATAGCATTATTATGAACTATCGCAAACCAAAAGGATCACAATTTATGGTGATTTTCCTTTAAGGCCACCACAAGGTCCTCGGTCTTGAGGTTGATCACTAAGCATGTCCCATTTTTCAAAAAAAAATCGCTATGGGGACGAGGGTGGTTTTAGAACTTAACATATAAGTACTAAAAAAATAAGACGAGATGTTTACTTCTCGTATCATATCTTTTAACTCATAATTTTACATATACGCCTAAAAGTTATATCAAAAATATATAGCTAATCTAAGTATCAATCGTGGGAGTTCAATACATTTTGATTGCTCATAATCATTCTAGCGTTATTTGAACACATATCATAATTCATTGTATAAGTATAAATATATAAGATTAATTATAGCTATTCACGTCTATCGTTGTATAGAAATAGTTTATTTATTTATTTATTCAACAGCGTGCCAAATATGAATTATGTTAATGTTTTTATTATTATTAAATAATATATGTATGTGCATTAGGGCCTGCCAGTCCCCCGGCTGCCATCCGCCAAATTATGCATTGTTTTCTTTGTCTCCAGGTCTATTAACTGGATCAAAAACCCAAAAAGATTATGGAATCTTAACACCTAAACATGCCTGAATACTGAATTTAATTTAAGTCTACTGTATAAGTAATTGCCTACATTATAACTAAGTAGTAGTGTGTCCAATTAATTCTTTTGGACAATCTGTTTGTTGTCAATCCAGGTCAATTGACATTTATTCCACAAGATTTTGTAGATTTTTTGTTAAAAGCCTGATTTTTGAATAACAGTGGTTCCAAATATAGCTAAACAAATATAGTCAAAAAATAAGAGATTCCAGACACAATTAAAAATATGAGCATAAATAGACGTGTCCATGAAGTTTACCAAAATAAGGTTTTATTATAGATTTCCTTCAGTATCAAGACTTTCTGAGAAAGCCTTGGTTATATCAATTAAAGAGGCATTGAGGTGCAAGAATTTTTGTTTCCCTATTCACAGCAGTTTTCCTAATAAACAAGTGTAAAGAAGAGTGGGTAAATAATGAGCAGAAAAAGATTTTTTATGATCAGACTGACAGAAAAATAGTTAAAAACAGCCTACTAATAATAAACTTACTTTTCTTTTTTCAATATCTGGACCATTACTAAGCATACATGCATTCAATTTCTTACTGCAAGTTGTGCAAGCAACCTTTACTTTTTCAACGGTCTTCTCTACCTAAAAACAGAAACCAACTAAAATGTTAGGAATCTACTTGCAGAAACTAAAACAAGGGTTGGCACCATTGGAAGCTTTCAGGCATTATGTTAAATGACTTTTTAAATGTTAGCTACAGAAGCTTTTCTATCCATGTTTTATATAATTGAGAAAAGTGGTCCATCCAGGGGTAGAAGGTATATAATAATTTATTACTCCCATTCTTTCTTCTTATGGTCGAGAGTGAGGGCAGTACTAAATGCAAGATGGTGTGCACTTTAACAGGGTGGTGCTTTCCGGAAATTAAGGGTACTAATTACAAAAAATTCTGTGATAAGTGATATCCGTGATAGTGATTTCATTCTAAATAACAGCTTTTTGTTTTAGAAAGAAATGGCAAAATTAATGGCAAAACTAAATCTTTCCCATCCCACATATAGGTGATTACCATGACAGATTAAGTCAAATCTTCTACAGCCTTGATACTATTTTGACTGTCAGATCTTGTTGTTGGATGACGAAACTCCAAAAATAGTGTATTTTTTCACAAAATTGATAGTGGTAGGTCAAGAGCCACCGACAAATTCTGTCAGAATTTGTCAGAATTTTTGTCGGAATTTGTCAGAATTTGTCGGAATTTGTCGGAATTTGTGTTGAGGGGGGACCTTAAATGAGATCAAGTAGTGAAATTGACACATTTTTCTTTATATTTCTGATCAATTTATCCTGCCTTATTAAAAGAGTTGATAGAAGAATTGTTGAAAATTCTTTATGCTGATATTATTCTAACGATTCAATCAACAATCTGTTGACAATTCTGATGCTGATACATAATTTGAACCAAGTTAATTGATGATTTACTATTTTGAACTTGGATTGATCTGATTTGGCAAGATTTTGATGATTTACTATCTTATTCTATTATTAATGACAATTCTTTATGCTGATATTATTCTAACAAGTCAATCAACAAACTGATGATAATGTTTGAGATTAGTTTTAAGTCCGTTATCACACATAATCTGAAATAAATGTCTGTTATTTTGAACACCTTCTAACTGTTTCTTCTGGTAGTTCTCACGTAAATGTAATGGATTAGATGTTTTAAAATTTTGAGCATAATGACTGGCAGGGGATTTAATTTCCAGTGTTTGATTTTTTTACTTTTGGGCCAGATAAAAACCATATTGAACTTCACTTAAGTGAAGAAATTAAGTCATTTCATCAATTCCTTCTCTTTTTTTACCGTGATATTGAAGTTTCCTGTCCATGTTTCTAGTAGTTCGTGCTGCATGGTATCTAATGATACTCGACTCTACCATCCACGTCCTCCATCCAGTAAGTATCTCTCGACGATGATGCTTAACTTACATGAATGGAAGTGTGCTGAAAGATGACATACCACTATATGGTTTTTATTTTGATGCTATAACCTTTCTTCTCTGTATTCAAAAGTCTTGTTCTAGGTTTCGTTTTAATTTTACTATTTCTTAACAAATTTCTTAAAACAAGGGTTTGTTACAAGGGGAATTAAGATCTCACCATAAAAAAATCTTTAATTTCACGAAAAAAGAAGAAAAAATATTTTCAACTTCTTTATTTCAAAATATTTGCTATTGAAAATTATATTGCTGTGTGCATTGTACCATATTTGACAAATATTTTGGAAGTTATTTATTCAAATGTATAACCCACTAACACTGTTTTTAGTGCTGTATTTTGAGCAATTTTTGGTAGAATGGACTCCATTTTAACTGAATGAGGAAAATATGTAAAATTTGTCCCACAATACAATGGTAACAAGTCCTATTCCTGATAATTAATTTTTTGATTCTTCGGTTCTAAGCTCGTTAGTTCTATTTGCACATGGGCCTACACTTGTGTTTATAATTCTCCATTCATTTTGATTTTTAAAAAACTAGAGAGCAAAGTTTGCGAAAAAAGGTTTTTACCTAAAAATCTTGACCAAGATTTTATAACAATATATATTTTTTCTTTTTTGGATACTTTTCAAATGTTTCTTATGTTTTCTAAATTATTTGTTTTTTGTTCATAAAGGTATTTCAAAAAACTATCTTTTGTTTTTGAAATGTACAAAGAAGAGTCATTACAACGTCAAAACAGAAAATAGAAATTGAAAATCAAAATCAAATTGTTTTTATTGTTATTTGACAATCTTATCTAACCAAAGATTAGTGCCACAGAAAAGTAAAGAACTTAATCCTTTTAGAAAAAATACTGAATATCACTCAAAAAAACTCAGAAAAAGGACTTGTAACCATTGTATTATAGTCTGTACCAAAATAATAGGACTAGAATTTTGTAATGGCCATAACTTTGTTATTTTTTGCTTGTTT
>JAUKPT010003459.1:0-12026 GCA_032273505.1 Nanomia bijuga | reverse complement strand
ACGTCATCAGTGTATATAAGCTCGCTAAGGTTCGCGCGTCATTACGAATATACTCGGAAAGATTTTCGGTTTTCGGATGAGCTCGGTAAGGTTGCCGAGTTTCTCCACCACAAAAAAGTGGTCCAGATGCGCCTAAATCACACTACTAGGGATTATCCCCAACGTCCTCTAATCAGACAAATATAACAATTTTTTCTCTATAGAGATCTTAATATATAATTCTTTACAATAAAAGGAGGTTTTCTTTTAAAATTATACAACAAAATAAAACAAACAAAAAATAAGTAGGATTAATTAATTACATATATATGATAAAAAAAACATTCTTTCAGAAAATAATGATACAGATACATCACATCATTAGCATACGTCAAACTCGAGCAATAATAAAACGTGGTTGAATTATTCCCACTGAAAGCCTTCCGGCACTGACACGGCATTTAGAACAAGAAACGGTAGCAGTTGGTTTTGGTAATCTCATTTTGATAGCAGAAGCTGATATTTTGTGCGCATCTATTTTGATGACTGTTGGATTGGTTACTTTTATCGAATGGACTTTTGGTATAGGAGTCTCGGTGACTGAAATGGAGCTGCTTCGGCTGCCCAATACTTCGTATGTTAAATGTGCCATTGTTTTACTTCTTTCGTTGAATAAATAAAATTTGTTGAAGTTTCAAACCTGGAACGTAAATAGTGAGAATTATCAAAATAGAAAAATATTTTTCATCATCTAAAACCCATTTTTTTTAGAGAAGAACACTCATGATTTGTTTTTAAAAAAATGAAATTTAAGCCGATCGGCGTATTCAATAAAAAAAATATAAAAAAATTAGCTATCACCACTAAGTTCGCAAAATTCATTTGCGTTTTTTGCAAAAATAGATATGCAATCTACTTTTACATCAGATATCAAAATATCTTTAATTTTTGATATCTATTATCTGAGCAGAATTATTTGGTCCTATGACAAAAATGGCGATGTTATCAGAAACCACAGTTTAAGTATCTACGTATTCGCGGACACAAAATATTCGTAACGTGTAGTTGGCAGTGTAAATGGAAACATGTGTTACTGCGGTAGTGACTGATTTAAAATCTATTGCAGTTATTAAT
Source organism: Nanomia bijuga (assembly GCA_032273505.1). NCBI lineage: Eukaryota > Metazoa > Cnidaria > Hydrozoa > Siphonophorae > Agalmatidae > Nanomia > Nanomia bijuga. The sequence continues at coordinate 10,913 of JAUKPT010003459.1, read as the reverse complement.
TAATGTCAAACGTCAGTCGAGTGTATTTAGTGTATTCATGAAGACTCTCATTTAAGAGCAAATATTTTTTTTTAGGTAGAAAAATGATAGAAGATAAATGGGTCGCGAAATATGGGTCGTAAATTATTTTTGAAGATACTCAGAAAAAGGACCAGGTCCACAACTGAAAGTATAACCTAAAATGCAAGTAAACCAAAAATATTTAAGAGCGTTGTGTGTCTGGAACATATACTTGGCGCTTTGATTTATTCGGCCACAAGATTTGGAACAAAACGCATGGAAATATGTTGGAGTCTAATACACTAATACACTCGTCTCCTCTTGATCCAAGATTAGCAAAGTCCAATCTACCAAATTGTTCTAGACAAGCTAAAAATATTCATTATCGTTTTAGTTAAAATCTCTACTTACTTTTTACCAAGTTATCAATCTGATATCAAAATTTTCACAGGGAACTGTCATGCATGTCATGCAAATGATAACAAACAAGGGAATATTTTCGTATCGCAGATCGAAATCATAAGCGCTAAAAACCGACTCAAAGTATCAACAAATTCATGATCATCATTAATTTTTAATCAAATCCTTCTTTTATATCAGTTGTTAGAACCAAAATAAGATAAAACTATGGAAATTTATATATCAAATATCATTAATAATTAATGAGATTGGTAAAATAGGATGAGATGTTTTTGCTTCATTTTACCGAATTTTAACATTTTATTTGGTTTCATGAGAATTTGAGTAAATAGCCTTAAGCTAAATATGATGATTACGAAATTCTGGTCTCATGAAATTTTTTTTTTGTAAAGCGTTTCCTGCTTGAATGATAATGAATATTCTGTTCCTGCTCTGTTCATGTGAAAATTCGTAACATCTATTATAGTGGGAAAATAAGTTATTCTCTCAAAACCTTTTTCTAATTTTGCTATCTGATTAGTTGAAAATTACATCATCAAAATTCTGATTGGTTCAATGATCTCGTCATTTTTTTAAACAAAGCATCGGATTCTGACATTTTTCAATCAACAAATCAGGTCCAAATGATATAATATCGAACCTTGATTAGCCAAGATTAGTTTAAATTAAGTTGTTTTTGTGTTCTTGGTACCTTTGTTAAAAATATTGAAATTAATGCCCCTGTCAGATGTTCTCCGCAGTATACAGGACATTTAAGTGACTTCTACAATCAAATTTTTGACATGGCGAAATACTCACATTAATGATCATTGACCTACCTTCAATATTTGCTACGTGTCAGTAAGTTTTTGTAAACGACTGCAACAATTCATAGCAACTGAAATTTGTTTAAATGGTCCTACTTAACTCCTTATGAATTATCAAAATCAAAGGGGAAACTATTGAGAATATGAAAGTTAATTCATTGAAACAAAATCAGATAAGATTTCTATGCCATTTTATGTTATCTTATAATTTTGAAGTTCAATCAACTGAATATTTGAGTTCAATTCAAAAAATGTTGCAATATATACGAAATAATAATTCAATTGATTAAATATGGCGTTTATACGTGACAAAAATGTTCAAAGAGAACGACTCAATACATAACCAGCTATATGCATAAATGAAAAGGCACATCAGAGCAGAGATCAAACTTTTACGTAAATGTTTGATAAATTAAGCAAAATCATAGAATAAGTGCTTGACGACTTATTTATTTCGCTTTTTTTTCTCAGGTCAAATTTCGTTTTAAGGTCACTACCAAGGAGCTGGGGCTGCAGGCCCCTCTCCAGTCGATTAAAGTTTAGCAAAATACTACTCAAAACGGCTAAAATCATGTTAGAAAATCTGAAGACGAACTTTTTCTTCGCTGGCCAACCATGGTGGCCGGCATTCTTAAGATGATTAATACAACCACAATGGTCTAGTATTTTTGTCAGCACAGACCATTAGTCAGGCAAATGTCGAGCAGCCCCCTAGTTTTTTTTCTTTACCTACGCCTATGATTTCTTACAAATAGGTAAACCCGGTTGACTTGCAAATTATTACTTATTCACTAAAAATCTTTTTCCATCCGGTCAAGGTGTCTCGAAATGCAAAGGGTGAGTCACTTCCAACTTACGTCGAAATAATTATTGACGAGAATTATTGACTCAAGAAAAATATGGTAGTGTTATCAAAGAGAGGATGTTGATATTCACAACACCACAAACCAAATGAAAGTGTAATAAAAAGATTACTGGGTCATTACGTATAATTAAGTTTTGAGTCAGACAAATATTCAGACGACTTATGAATCTGCAAATCATGAAAAATTTAGCAGTTTAAATGATGACAATTTGAAATGAACCAATGAAACTTTTCACCAATCAAATCCCTCATACGGATAAAGATCGAACTGATAAGTGTTTAACCACAAAGTTTCGTTTCAAACGATATTAGATATTTGATTGTTTCCAAGTAGAGGGGGCTCGCCGGTATTCGGGCAATTCTGACTTTATTACAAGAAAAGTAAGAAAGTTTGGCGAAATCTTTTTGGCATAAAGAAACTATAACTATTTAGCTATACCAATGAAGAAAAATAAATAGAAAAGTTTCTATTTAAAACCAAAAATACAAAAGCTAGTTTTGTAACTGTTATTGATTTTTTTTAAATTCTCGATACAAGTATAATCTTGAATTGATAAATATACCAAAATAACGACATTTATTATCTTTTCAACCCATATAGAGATTTATCAAAAGATCTATTGTGTTCTTTTTACACCTCATAAAAAAACTTGATTATTGCATTCTTTAATCGGCGTTAAAACATTCATTTTCATGATCCACTCAAAATAAAAATGGTTGCCAGTATTCGGACAATAATATTAGTTCTTATTGAAGTGATTGCCTAGCTCTCTTATGAATTGAAAATAATTCCGAGATGAATAATATGCATCATTCTGAATTAGATTAAAGCCAAAATACGAACATGCCTATAGAAAGGAAATTTTGAAACATTTTCATCTTCATTTTTCATGAAATGGTAAATTTTAGTATGACATTCAGTTACTTTTTGGCGAGCCTTTTTTATATGAATATGGAATAAAACTCAATATGAACTTATTTTTGCGTTGTTAACTAAGAGAGATCAAAACTGTTAGATTTTGTTAATGGATGGGTAATTGCCCTAAATGTTGATTGTACAGGACAAAAATCTTTTCTTATTTCACGACGTTGGGTAAATCTTTTTTTAATCGCTGACGTTAGATAGAACCACAAAACTTTTCTCAGTTAAATTTTCAAACATTTTCCTATGCTTATCTACTCTTATGTATTCTAGTCTCCATCTCGACGAAAATTGTTGTGTTTGTTCGTTGATTTAGATATCATATGTGAAATTATGCTTCATGCATTTGTTTTTGTAAAGAATTAATCATTTGAAGGTAATACATAGTGTTTGGGCGAAAAATTGTTATCCGGATACCGTCGACGCTGTCCGAGTACCGGCGAAAAAATCATCCTTTTTTAGCTATCAAGTAAAGTAGAAGTATTTCGGGAAATTTTAAGGTTTAAAAATAAATAATATCAATAATAGGAAATTTGTCCATAATTAAATACAAGTCGATCTTACTGCAACATTTCCTGTTATCACTAAATAATTCTATAATGACCTAAGGAAGTATTAGTAACATTTGATCAGATAAATAGCACTAAAATACGACTTACTTGATCAACTCTCGTGATATTGTCTCTTGTAACCAAATTGTTAAGATTGGTTGAATGTATCTGGCTTGGTAAGACCTCCTCTATATTACTTCTTGTCGCAATATGTCTAGTTCACACTTGTGTTAATATTAGTTACCTAAAGAAATAACGAGGTGGTTGTAACGAAAAGGATAAACATTTAGGCAAATAAAAAGCGTTGTTGATTTTAGTACTTAAGCATTGTTTTGTATGTGAAACACAAGTCACTTTTTCAGCAGAAAGTTGTAAAGAATAATACTATGTAAACTTCTTGTCTGATAAAAAAATACGTGAGAAGACGTGCTCGAACGTGTGATTAACGAAAGCTTACAAAATATATAGACAATATCTAAATGACAAATATTAGTCTTTACTTTAAGTTAAATCTTATATTTAGCAGAAAAACGAAGCAACCAAAGGGTAAATCTTGTATAGTTTTCCCAGAAATCACCACCTTTCTTCTTGACAGGCATCATTTTTTGCCACATCTTTTTTTGCCAGTTCATAGATTTCAATGAATATTAATTTTCAAAGATATTTTTGAAACGCGCTCTTCCTTCTAGAAAAAGAAAATATCTGGAAAAAAAGTTGAAAATTGGTAAAAGTATTGGTATAAAAAAAACTATGAGTTGACAAGACTTTTCTTTCGAGATGCAAGTCAACAATATTTATACAATCATTTTGTCCCTTGTTCCAGAATCGAAGATGGTTCGTGATCTTAAGAGTTCTTTAATTGCACAAAGCTGCTAATCATTGATAAATCGAAAAATAATCTATTAAACGACGATTAAAATACAATACAACAGATCAACTTTGAGAACTTGCTATATCACCACCTCCTCTCCAGTTAGTCTGACTTAAGGCTCACGCAGAAAAACAATCATATTAATGAACATACCATATTTTAAAGTCTCTTTAGTATATAACAACGATTTGGCTGAATACATTTCTAATGAGAAAGATATTTCACTACGTGTAAAATCCTTTTCAGAAACGGCACTCTGTTACTTAACAAAAAATATATTTGATATATTTGATATATTTGATAATACGAAATATTGATCAACCACTTCCCTGTTCCCAGTGCTTATGTAACAAATCCTACACACATCTTTCTGGTATATTTATACAGTCATTAATCCTATACCACTTTTATTGTTACTACGGGTAATTTTCATAACACATCAAAGACTCTTTATTTTTTCTAATTACCCAAGAATTTGAAGTATTTATGAAAAATCGTGCTAATTAGTACGGTTACACAAGACCACTCTTAATACTGTAAACATTGTTATAACGATGTGGAAGAGGTTGTTAAGGGCTTCGCTATGAATTCAAACCGCATGAGAATTTATAGAATGCCTTTAAACTACTTAAAAGAACAAACAACCGTGAAAATTCATTTCTTGGTAACCCTTGGTGACGTAGTCACTAAGAAACAAACTTTTTTATACATTTATTTACTTTTAATTTCAATATTTGGACTTAAGCGGTTTGTAATGAAAGAGGGATTCTAAAAGGTTCATGTGTTTCGGGATATAGAAAGAAGATGATAGATTTACCATTTAACCAATAATAATGATATAATAATTGCAAGGGCCTCAAACCTTTATTATTTATAGAAATATATACACCATATGTAAGATATTTGCTAATAATGAATAAAAGTCCCCATTTTTGTCACGATTTGACATTTTTAACCAAACAAACATTCCTACCGACCTTATCCTCTTTACTTCTTTACAATGCGACAATTAACATTTTAAGACTCTAAAATTATCAATATGAAAAACAAAACCAATTTCAATAGTTTGGCATCATAAAATGATAAAATGATACCATGCATTTCAAATATCGTTCTGAAAGATAAAGATTTGACAAAGATTTGACATTTTTAACCAAACAAGGATTTCGACAGAAATTTCTTTACTTATTCTTGTCACATAAAAAAATGTTCACATTCCATAAATGTGCCCATTATCTCAATAAATATCTCAATACCCATGGTTAGTCACTGGACCGAATATTTTCCCGCTACTGAAACATCATTCCTTCCATGTCGAATATCATCTTGAATGATTTGGCAAAGATATTGGTTAGCAAATTAAATGATCATCATCATAATTATTCTCATATGATAATTGTCATCGACGTATCAAAGTGAATATAATGACTTGCCATCTACGTATGAGAAGTTTGATCGTATTATAAAACTTCAGTGATCATCGCTCGACATGAAAGTAATTAACTGGAGTCAAATGGCGTAGTTAACAGCCAATAAAACTGATAATTGGGCGTGGTATATTTATAATGGTAATGAAGTTTTCCGTATAAGATCATCATGGGGAACGGTATTGAGATTAAAGTAAGCTAAATCCTTTTAGATGCGATCGAATATTTAGCAGATAATGTCATCTGCATGTCGTGGAGAAGAAAAAACAAACTGATTAATGGTGTCTCCTGAGAGAAAGAAAAACTGGTGTCTGGAAAATGAATTAACTTTTATGGAAAATGAAATATTTTTGAGACGAAATCTCACGAAAATGGTTATGTCAACAGAAACTTTACTGGACTTATATTGGCTCGATTTGGTGCGATCTGAAGCCTAAATCATGTCTTACAGTAAAAAACATATAAGGCGTCTTGAAGGGGATGACATATCTAAAGATGAAAATAAATTATGGTGGGCCGAAGGCCAGCTATGAATTTTCACCGCATGGAATATAGTTTTACACATTTCCTGAAAGGAATGACGTCAATTCCATGCACCAAAAACCTTTTAGGAGTATTTTGTTGAAGGGCAGTCAGTGATTTTTATACATTTTTAGTCGTCCTTCTAAAGATTTGAAGCTTGTTTTTGTTATCTAAATCGTTTCAAATGCTTTAATTTTGCTGATTTGGTTTGCTAAGTCTTCTAGAAGTCTTTATAGAATATAGATATTGATATCTATTATATAATTTCTGTTTGTGACCCAAAATAAGCCAAAAGTGGAAAAAATGACCAAAATTGCCTTACTCTGCAAATTGCTGATGTCAGCAAAAATATACAGACTATTGGCAAATCAGTAATGAATTTTTGATATAAATTGGTTGGACTTACTTCATACCCAGATTATTGATAATATTGAAGCACTATTACAGAAAATAAGAAATAAACGACGTATGAAAAAGGGTTAATAAAATATTCACCTTAAGCATTGACAGAATTTATCATCTTACCTTAGGAAGCATTCTAACTTCACGCAACGCTCATAGGGGAGAGGGATATCTAATTTTGTTACGCACCATACGTTTTTCTAATTAAATGCATTGAGTGGGTTTAAATTTCGCCAAAAAGTGCGTAACGTAACGTAACTGAATGCTCAATGACTTGGACCCACCATCTGGATTGGAACCATGGAAAGCTACATGGTAGGCATTACATGGTATGGTACAATGCGTCTAAAATACAGCCTTGAGCAGTGCACTGAATGAGCATGACGATTATTCATTGAGCATTCAGTGCAATGCTCATTGACGGTTTGTAGCCCGTGTAAATGCAGGCGTCAGACTGTGTGGATCACTGTTGTGTATATCGTGACTCAGGGCAGCCAGACAATCACTATTTCTGTATATTTTACATGGTCACATACTCACAACACAACAATACCATTACAAATATAATTACCTATCTGAAAATGTATTTCCTCTGCATTCCCCTACTTTACGCAAGTATCAATAAAAACTGAGAAACCTGAAATTATCTGTTTTTCATTTTTTTATTATCAATTTTTTATATGATAATAAATGAGTTGGCTTTTATCAAAGACCTGATTGAAAACAGAACCATGCAGGCTGCTTTTCACGGGAGATAATGAAAGGATCGTGTTTTCCAATTCTATCGAGTGTTTGTTAAAATATTATATATTTCTATAGAGATGTAGATGATAAACACAATGGTTAGAAGTGTGATAAATTAATTGATTTTACTGAATAGTAAAGAAGAAAATTAAAATTAAAAATCGTGGTTATTATTTGAAGAGGAATCTTAAAGAGTAAAAAAGCTAAATTTGATTTTTTTTACAACCAAACTTAAATTTAAGAAAGAAGTTATTTACCGGAACACTCCAGATATGTAAAACGCTATTTACCTGAATTATTCTGATATGCAAAACGTTGTATATGGTTTAAGTATGTCCTCAGACTTTTCTCTAGGGATTTTTCATCATACTTCAGACATATATAACGTTCTGCATATCAGAACTATTCAGGTAAATAGCGTTTTACATACCTGGAGGGTTTCGGTAAATAACTTCTACCTAAATTTAAACAAAAATCTACTTAAATGCATACATTTTCAAAAAGAACAACCCATGAATCTAGGGAAAACATTTATAGACTAAATTTCTTCGTTCTCATTTAAAATTACATATTGTTACATGTCTTAATAATCTTGGAGATTGGATCTTCTGTTTGATCAAAGATTTGATAAGATTGACATCATACAGATTCGTGTGAATACTTTTTGTTAATTCTAATCATAACTTTCTTAAACAATATTGTTTGATTGATGCATACACTTATTACGCCAGAAAATCAAATGCTAGAAATGAAATATCATATTTTTCATCCCATGTTTTTATCTCATTTTGAATCAAAAGCGATTCTAAGAATTTGATAAAAGTCTTATCGAAAAACGTCTACCCAGTTGCATCTAGTAACGTAATAATATAAAGAGCAATTAAGATCGGGGTTTTTCTCACGGGGAACGGCCTCTCTCGACGACCGAAAAATATGGTTTCTAGGTCCTCTAAAAATACCTTTTTATGTATTCTGAGAGACTTCAGATATTTGCCCGAAAAATGTAATATTTGCACGAATCTTCTCAATTCCGGGGGACTGCAGCCCTCCCTGATCCCCCGATTCTTGCACATATGTCTTGAAAAGCACCATTTACAATAAACGCTTTATATGATAATATCAAGGACGACCTAAACTACATTACATTTTGTTTCAAGAATAGCAAAGAAAATATATAAATCAGATACATACTTTCTTTAAAAATGTGATCTTTTCTTAGAAAAATTTACTTGTTTACGAACGAAAAATTCAAGAATATATTTACCACAATAAATATCAACAATGCACTAATATTTCCTTTTTCCGTATTTTTCATCGCAAATCCATCAGAATCACATCCTTTGTGGCTTCTGACATATGTAAGCAGTTTCACAAGAAAGACTTACAGATATTTATCAATAATTGATCGATTTTGTTCCTTCATACACGATTCTACATTCGCTGGTTTCTCAAATTTGAAAAAAAAGGAACCAACTTCAATACTGGTATTTTGAAATTAAGCCCAAATAAGTAATTAAAATACACTTTCGTACATTTAATCGTGTTTTCTCCAGCAATTTCTGTATTAAATTTGCCTTGCAAATTAAGCAACTTGAGTGCTGACCAGAATTCTAAGTTGCTTTTAAAAGAAAATTTTGCATTTATTAATAATTAATGAGTTGTTGTTACCTAATAAACGACTTGACACAGTTATTGACGTTATTGGTTTCTATCTATTTCTTCCAACACGTACAAACAAAGTTTAAAATTGCTTATTTTCGTTGGTTTGTTTTGTTCACGGTCCCAGCATGGGAACACAGCGGGATTCTCAGTAAGACCGAGTTGAAAATGCTCGACTAAGCAAGGATAAATACAACATAACCTATTTTAATCTGTCTGGATTTTATTAATTTGTTTTAATATGAATACCGTCTTTGATGTAGTGGAGATGCAATGCAAAACTGAATTTTAAGTAATGAGGAGATATTTTTAGAAATTTGAAATGATTCGAAATGGTTTTAATTAGACAAGAAAATTTATCAAAATACAGTCCCTCATAAAATGTTGAGTTTGATGCCAAAAATCAACATTGAATAATTCTTTCTAACTAACCAATCAGAATCTTATAATGTAATTTTTAACCAATCAAAAGATTTAATCAACTATGATGTTAAGAATGATCCTGAGATAAATCACACTAAAAATGATACATCATTGAATACTGTAAATTTATAACCATCAAATCAAACCTTGTCCATTAATAAATTGAATCAATATCTACGTAGAAACATACATACATAGAAACATACATAGTCGAACTCTTATTACTGACAGAAATATTAGTAGACTTACTTGTATTGCCACTCGAGTTTTCAACTGATGATAGACTTTATTCTAGACAAATAAATTTTTACTCGTGAATAAACTCATACACAAGTAGGAAGAAAACAATTTCCTATATATTGGCTTCTCCAGTATTCTTAGAAATCTACCAAGTAAGTTTGAAGAGAGAAGTTAAAAGAGAGAAGTTAAAAGTATTTATTGTAATAAGGGTCTAGTAAATTGGAAAATTAAATCCAGGAATATATGTGAAAAACAGATTTTCGGTAGAAAAAGCATAAATTCTCTAGATCACGGTAGGAAATTAGACTGATGTTGGAGTAAAGAAACCTATCGGGCATTTTTCTATCGGTCTTAAATTAACAGAACTTTTACGCCAACCTTGGCAGTACCAATTAGTCCATAAAAAGTCGACAAGCTTATTGAAGAGAACATATTGTACCTTATCCCCCATTCTATTAATGCTTCTGACTCTATATTAAATCTTAATATACTTATGAACAGTACCAAGCAGCTCTTGTCATTACTGGTTGTTGGCAAGGCTCAAGTAAAACCAAACTTTACGAGCAACTTGGCTTGGAAAGCCTTTCAGAAAGAAGGTGGGCTCGTCATTTGTTCCGATTCTATAAAATAACTCATGGTTTAACTCCTTCTTATCTAACTAGACTCGTACCAACTGAGAGAAATATTCAACTCCGTAATCGGCCCCGTTACCATGAAATACTAACCGATACAAAAACAGCTTTCTACCTGACGCTATTAAGTCTTACAATTCTATTGGTTTCGACATTTCATCTCCTGTGTCTTTATCGATCTTTAAGAGCAAAATATTTAAACTTATACGTCCTTCTTTAAAGTTAAATTATGGTTTATTTGACCCTTTAAGAAAAAGATATATCTACCAATAACGTGTGGATCTGGGTCCAATAAAACCTTTCAAAAAACGTCACAATTTTGATTTATGTGACTGTCATGCTGCAGCTGAGGATGCTTCACATTTTTTTTATTGATTCAAAGATTCATTTTATTCTCTAAAACTCGCAGCATACTAGGTAAAAACTATT
>JAUKPT010003458.1:0-12027 GCA_032273505.1 Nanomia bijuga | reverse complement strand
ACGAAATTGTACTATGATGAGTAACCTTTTTGGACAGTTTCAGTTTCATCTTCCATGACTTTCCAGGACTTATACAATTTTTGCTTGTTTTCCAGGACTTTCCAGGACCAAATTTTTTTCCCAGGATTTTCCAGGAACTGGCAACCCTGCCTTGGTGTTTTTCAGCATATTTAGCTGCCAATAACTGTCTCTTTTCTCATTCCTTTCCTTTTTTCGAGCCTTATCGGCTTTACCCCCTTTGGGGAAAAGCCAATTGTCCTAGAAAGTAATCATAATCTTCTTTCACCTTGTCAGTTATCAATGATGATCATGAAATTGAACTATCTTCCCATAATGGCATAACTTCATTTGTAATCGTTGTAACTACATTACTCTTAGTAGGATTATCATTTCCTGATATAAGAAACCTATATCTTTGTAGGATGGCTCGTTTATGAGGCTATTTAGACAATGGAAACACGGACAACAATTGACCGAGCTGTTGTTGTACAATACTAAACAAAGAACGTTACTTTCTTACTCACATGTGAATTACATTCAGATAGATACTCATTTGATGTATGATGTATGAATAAATAAACATAAGTTTTAAGTTTTGACGAGAGACATTATATTTATGTCATAGAGTATATTTCATATGATTGCAAAATAATTGATTTGATGTAAATTAGTGAAAAAACCATCAGAACGCTTGAATATCAATTTTTAAGAGATTTGATGGGATATTCAGGGAGTTATTTACTATTATTTCCATTTCCTCAACTGCCTGCCCACTTTTTGTTTGTCTACAATTATTTTTTGTTTACAACATTTTATGCTCAGCAATATCTCTTATCCCTCAGTACATTTGTACACAACCTACTAAAAGGCCATATAGTTTATTACCGCCCCACCCCTCTGATTATGAGACTATCTCAAACCAATAACTTTGCTCCAACTATCTACTTATGTAGTTTGAAATTAAAAAAGAACAAAAAAATGTTGACACATATTTTGGATACTTATTGCAATTAAAAAATTCTCAATTTACATTCTCCCTTCTAGATATTTCCAGTTTGTTGTTTATCATTATTGGACACCACCAACATCTGCACCATTCTTTGAACTCAACTGAAAACCAAATCAAGCACGTTAGTAAACACTTTCATCAACACTTGAAATGAAGGTTGATGGTTTCGTTCATGTAATATTGTTAAAAAAGTTTTTTCAAAGTAGCAATTGCTACATTGAAAAAACTGTAGTATTTTATAATATATTGATATAGTAAATAGTGATGAACTCTTTAAGCTGATGAGATATTGGATGCATCAATTAGAAGAACTGAGATGATAACACGATTGTTGTAAGGGTTCTTATCTAATTGAAGAACTTTGCAGGTTTCGCTGATACAATATTCAATGTTCCTTCTGAAAAAAAACATAAAGAGTTGAATTAACAAAAGCAATACATCTATGGGTGAAATCTAATACCCAGACATACTACACCACCAAGTACATAATTTACAAAAAATGATGAATGAGACTTATTATTCATTTGTTCTCTATTTGAATGTTTTACAAAACCTCATAATTGAGACCTAACTCAGCTTCATATAAAAAATACTTATCCTAAGAGTGGCAAAAGGGAACTAGAACTAGCAAAATAAAAGGAGAAAGAAAGCTATATAGCTATACAGGTATACAGATAAAAAAGTAAAGCAGGGCCCCGTTGTTCAAAGCATGTTTAAAGCTGCTCTAAGCTTAACACTGTTTAAGCCCATTGTATTTGATTCAATAACAATTGAAATATTTCACGGTAAACAGTGTTAAAGCTAAATGACGATCGAACAACTGGAACCAGAAGTTCTTTATATCATGTCAATATTTCAAATATCACCTAACCCTAAAAATTCCTGACATTTTTCCTAACTTTCCTGAGCTTTGCTCACCCTGAAATTCACCATGATCTGCATAGTGAGTATCATGTCTGATAACCTGCATGGCTAAATGATGTGCATGTGAGATGTTGCAAAATATTGATGATGTCTCTATGGAATGCGAAAAGCACCATTTAATGTATATGTATAATTTCATAAGACATTGTCTGTATATCTTATGATATTTTCTATATATCTTATGATATCTGGATAAAAGGATATTATTATAATAACAAGCTATCACGAATTCATATCGGTTATTTCACAATTGATGAAGTCAAAATATCTCCTGTTATTCTAATAATATCTAATGTTATTATAATAATATCTTATGATATTCTAATATCTTATGATATGAGATATAGACTATATCTTATGATATTATACATATATCTTAAATGATGCTTTTCTCGTTCCACTGCAAAAAGAAAATTAAAAAAAAAAATTAAAAAAAAAGTGCCCAAAAAATATAAATTGTGACACCACAGACCAGATTCCTCTGCTGCTGGATTCAGTCAAGAAGATGTTGTTAAAGTTATGGACAAGGAAGATGAGTATTATGTTGAGAAATCTTCACTGTTGAGCAAATACAAACGTCGTGACTGTGATGATAACAAGAATTTAGCGAAATTGTCATATGCTCAATTCTGCCAGCGATATGTTACTTGTAGAACTCTTCCAGAGAAGTAAAAAAATTTTCTAAGTGCCCTAAAAAAATAACAATTTTCTAAGTGCACAAAAAAGAGGCAAAAATCCAGCATGTACCCTCCCCAAACCCCCACACCACACCCTCAACCATATCAATAACAAATAAATTAAAAAAAGACAACCATCCAGCATCCCCCCTTCCACGAAACCCCTGCACCCCACATCCCACCTTCATAAAAATTTGAAAAAAATTTATAAGTGCCCTAAAACAAATATTTTTTTTTGTGACGGACACAAGATACCAAATACCAGAAACCAGAAACGAGAAATGAAACCATAGACAGAAGATGTGGATGCACATCAAAAATATATTTAGTTAATAATTAATCATTTACTCTTAAAAATTGAAACAAATAGACCCTTTTTATTTTAAAGAGACATGTTATTGTAAAATTCTTTATGCATAGTTTTTCTCTATTTTTAATTACTTTCATTAGATATAATGTCTTTAGTAATTGTAATCTTATTCAATAAAATGCATTTAATTGTTTTTTATGAACACTATTTTCCCTATATATTCGCCTATGAAATGCGTCTATCATATTTATTTGCCCCCACAAGCAATATGGCGAATTAACTTGGAAAAGGTCTATACTTGGCTTATCTCCGGTAACCTTCAGTTATATTTTGATAATCTTCAATCAGCATTTGGTTAATCATTAACTAATCAATTTTAGTCATTGTTAATCATCACTAATCTTTGTTATTTTCTAATTCGCAAGCTAATAACTTCATTTATTTATCCATCATTTAGCACCGTAATAATAAACACAATTATTTAACAATTAAATAATAAAAATCTACAATAAATAAAAATGTATTTTCTGTAAAAAACTATAATAATTCATTATTTATGTAGAAACCAAGCTTTACAAAAAAGAAACACTTAAAATAACTCAAAGAGGCTATGTTTGTAGAAATAAAACTAGCGTTCAAGCTACACATAATAAAAAAGAACTGAGAGATTCATTACAAGAAAAACTGTTTCAAAAGATGTATAAATACTCACATTTGAAAAACACTGAAAAGGCTGAAGCCCCCAAGTTTTTTACTCTACCCCTTTTTTCAATTGGGTGAGGCGGGAGGAAACTGACTTTGTAAAAATCGTCCAAGGACTTGTCTAAAGAATTTTGCTTATTTTATACATTGTACCGCCAAGCGGTTATTTTACCGAATAAAAATCTGATTTGTATTTTTTATTTGACTCACTCCTGAATAGCGCGCCAAAAAATTGAAAACTAAATAAATCCATTTAATCACTGTTAATCCCTGTTAATCTTTGTTTAATCATTGGTTAATCACTGTTAATCTTTGTTAATCATTGGTTAATATGCAAATAATCAACGATAAAATGTTGGTTATCGAAATAATTCAGTCGGGATAAGTGTTAACTAACGAGTCGTTAGGCGAGCTAGTTAGCATATTATCAAGGCTGCATTTTTGAGTTGGTTATTGTTGTTATCCGATTAACAATTGCACAAAATACGCCATGTTTGTTTACATATTGTATTTACGTATTTGATAAAAATACAGAAAGTTTTTCTGTTGTGAAGAAAAGGCTGTAAGGATCATTTTTCTACAAAATTTAATGTTAGGGTTTAAAAAATTTGTATGGTGAATCTACTCAAGTTTAAAAAAAGACCATTAATTGATAATAATATTATATTTTGACTTCTTGTAACTTTTTTTTGATTCTGAAAACTGGAAGTGAGAGCAGCCATATAATTCTTCTAAAACTATAGTGTTTTTTTTATTATATCTAACATAACAATATTTTATTAAAAACTTTTATTTTATTAAAAAAATATTGAACAGAAATTTTACGGGATTCAAAGGTTATTAACGTTCTATTGAACTATTTTATTCGAGCCAGAAAATAGTGTACACTGATTGGTTTAAATTATTCAAAATAAAATACATGTAATTACAAGCATGGCACGGATGCGGAAAGAAACACTCAAAAACTGTCAAAAAATGTAAAACAAGTAATGATGGAAGGGTGATAGAAGATTGTTGTGGGAGAAAAACATGATATAACATGATTTAACAATACTAGCCGTGGATATTTTAACCAATTTTTTTTAAGCAAATCTTTTTGTACTTTCTACTAAGAATTAGATTGCCAGATTTTTCTTACTAAATTTATAAAAAAAATTAAGCATAAATATTAACTTCCATTGCACCACCATTGCATCACCTCTGACCGTTGAATTAAATGGGTTTCATTTAACGCATCTTTATTGGCTTTCCAATGCTTTTTACTGCTAAACATATTTTGGTAAAAATTTTAATTCTAGTGAACAGCATTTTCAGTAAAATGTTTGATCGATTTTTTGTTCAATGACCAAAGTGACAAGACTGACACTTTGTAACACGTGTGCACATTTTTACTTGAAACTGCTGTGAACTGCTGTGAACAGAAATGTTTTACATATGTGACATCTATTGTCATTGAAATTTCCATTGAAATTCGAACTACATGCTAAACAACAAACTTTTTGTAAACTCTCTGAAAAGATGCAAGGATCATCATAGTTTCAAGGGGGGTTCCAGCATTTCCAATATAGCAGTTAGGGGGTGTCTAACTTTGCATTGAGAAAGGGGGTGATGCCACTTAGGGTTCTTCTAGAAAGGAGGGTACATGATTTTTGCTGATGAGTAAATGAAAATCTGAAAAACAAATACTCAGAATTTTTCTCAACTGGTAAAGCACTCCAAAAGTCTAGAAAGGGGGTTGGGGCTCGAAAATTTCGGAAAATTTGAAAGGGGGTGTGGTACTTAGGGGGAGGGTTCTCTAGAAACTATGCTCAATCTGCATCAAATGACCTTTTTTTATTTTTAAAAATATTAAGCAATATCTAATTCTGAACACGCTGGTACTTTCATGGTTCGTGGATAAGCAAAATAGCTCGATTTCCTGCTTAAAATGAATTTCTCTTTTAGAAGACGACATGATTATATGACCATGTCAATATATTCAGGCCATCCAATAGTTACATAACAGCTAAGGGGATGGGGGATCACATTTTTGTTACGTTTAGTCACAAAGTGTGGGTGGTCTGTCTACCTTACTCCCTTCAAATTTTCACTCCCTTTAATTTTCGTGATCTTAATTTTCGCTCTTTTGTACCTTTGCTTCCTTAAGTTTTCACCTGCTCGAAAGAAAATTAAAGGCAGGCGAAATTTGAAGAACTACCACTTTCAATTTTATTTTGAAATGCAAATACCTTCAGGTTTACACTTTTTTCATGCAACTAAAATTGGAAAGCCAAAAATTTGACACTGACAACATTTTATACATCCACATACACCAAGTCAGTAAAAATGTACCTGTTTCAAATGCTTTGCACATAAGTACTCACATTTTAAAATTCGCTCTCTTTAATTTTCGCTTTTATTTCCTTCTTTATTTATTTTGCATAGTTCAAGAGGGAAGGGGCGTCTAAATTGTTACAAAGTATTACAAGGTTACAAGTGTTACAACAGCTGTGTGAAACGATTTTCATGAAGTTTACTAGTTTAAAATGTTCAGGTATGAAGAAATTTTTTTGCATTCCTTCTTGGATCATAATTTTCTCACAATTTCATGAATATTGGAAAAAAACAGACATAATTTCTTTCTGGCAATTGTCAGATCTTTTGTGTAAAAATGATAAGAATTTAACAAGGTCCCCCCCCCGCCTGGTGTTGACATTTTGGACATGGTGGCCATTTTTGAACATTTAAACTAATCAGGAGCAAATAAAGTAATTTAAACAATGTCAATTTGGATCGTGTCTGATCGTGTACGATTTCTGTTAAAATAAGAGCTTTTAATAAAATGTTATTATGTTAGTATGTTATTATATAATTAAGATAATATATATACACATATTATTCTATAGTTCAGTTCCAGTTTTCAAAATCTAAAAAAGTTGCTATAATATATAATTAGATAATAAGAATGATATGCGATTAATCAAAATTCTGATGGCTGATAACTCTCATGCTTTTGGTGAGTCTCACAGTTTTTACATCAATTTCATGGTTTAGTATTTTTTTAGATTTGTCTCAAGATTTTCTTTCTTGCCATTAACAGTGGGCAAAATACTTTTTTAACTAAGCCACACCCTCCCAGAGTGGACCACTACAAATTCAGTGACTGCAAAAGAATTCAGCAAAATTCGACAGTCACATTGTGTCTCATGGATGTCTAAAATGTTTTGTCCAAAGCTGAATTTGAATTTTAAATAATTTTGTTGCATTTTGTCAAATATTGTCAAAACTTGTTGCATTTCACTGGGGGTGGGGTGGGGGGGGGGGGCTAGTGTCTATTTGTATTCTCTTTTGACTTTTAAAACATCGTGTGTTATGTATTTGAACTGCATACTCCCAGATGAAGAATAAATTTCATCTGTAGATCCAATTCAAACTTGCAATTCCTGAGGTTGGCTGGTCTGATATAGTGTTTAGCAGGGTCTGGTCCACCAAGCAAAAGCATAAAATTTTACTCACCCTTTTAAAATGTCTCCCAGCGCTCAGAGTAACTGCTCCACCATTTAAATTATTTTCTGAGATGTGCCTAAAGCTAAATTAAAGTGACATACCCCTGTTTGGTAAAAAACTCTTTTGATCAAAGGTTTCTGCTAAAAGAATTAAGTTTTCAGGATTTATCTTAAATTCCAAATTTCTTACAAAGGACATCATGTTGACTTTGCTATAAACATGCTGTTTATGGTCATTTTTTGCACTCCAGATGTGGAAATCATAAACTTTTTCCCCATTAGGACTTGAGGCCGATTTTTACTGGATTTTTGAAAAATGTCAATCTTAAGACATCAAAATAGTTCAATACAATCAAATCTAATCTATAATCTTTAGAAATAAAAAATATATTTCATTGATTTATTATTTTTCAGGTAATTTTCAATTTGATTGTAAATCTTTGAAAATGTTGTTCCTTCTCACGAAACCTCCTTCATGGGAGCTTGTTAGCAACCCTTCATCTACCGATAATAACATATCAGTTAGTGACCCTTTACAAAAGAAAATGCTTGAATTTATGATTAATCAAAATACAATAGCGACTAACGAAAAGACAATGGACAAAGTGCTTATTAAGAAGTGTGATATGCAGTATGTAAAACCTGTAAATATTCATCACACCTCAAAGAGTGCTGCAAAAAATATGAAATGTTTGTATTGCAATAGATGGTTTAATGATACACTAAAATTTGAAGTGCATCAGCAGACTCATACAAATAAAAATAATGAAAAGAATAAACGATATTCCTGCGACGTATGCCAAAAAACATTTTCGGGCAGTAGTAGTTTGGTATTGCACCTTAAACGTCATAGAGGTGAGAGGCAGTTCAAATGTGAAGAATGTGGAAAAGAATTTTCACAAAATGGACATCTAAAGAGGCACTTAAAACTACACTCGGGACAAAAAGATTTTAAATGTAACTTATGCAGTAAAGAGTTTGTTCAGAGTCACCATTTGACAGAGCATATGAGAACGCATTCAAACGAGAAAACATTCCGATGCGAGTATTGCAATAAACAGTTTAAACATTTGTCTGGGCTTCGACATCACTTAAAAACACACACTGAAAGTGAAGCGTTCAAATGCGAAATCTGTGACAAATATTTCTCTCAAAAAGGTCATTTGAAAAATCATTTAAGGATACACAGTAAAGAAAAGCCGTATGAATGTGATTTCTGTCACAGGAAATTTACACAAAATTGTAATTTGAAGAAACACAAAGTAACCCATTTTGGTGGTGACAAAAAATCAAAATGTGATATGATATATGATATATTTTACACATCCTAGTCATTTGGCAAATCACTCACAAAAACATAAAAAGGTTATCCTCACCTTGAGCCAATAACTGAAAAAAGATCTTTGATTTGTTTTTATTTTCCTTTTTTGTATTTTTGAATTTTACTGAAATTATATTTCTTGTATGAAGACTTTTATTGGATTAAGTGTAGTATTCTATAAATATTTATTTTCCCCATATCACGATTGGTTAGGTTTTTTTTATTATTTAATTTTTTATAATTTAATTTTTTTTTTGATTTTTTATTTAGTACCAGTAATTGCATTAGAAGGAGGGCAATTAAGCTTTTATCAGCCCAAGGCACAGCCACTAAAAAGCACTAAAATAGCTAAAATTTGACGACAATCCCTTAAGCCAAATAAACTAACTGTATATTTGCACCCGTTCGCCCAACAGAAACCCAAAATTCTCAAAAAACCAATTGTTTTTTTGTAAACATCTTTTTCTCTTCCATAGAAGGAATGTACATTAGCATCGATTTATTACTAATTAATGTGATTCCAAGAGATATTAAGTGATAAAAAAATTGAATTTGAAGGTTTTGTCTTTATTGATTGTTGTATATACTGATATAGATCAAAGTGCTATCAAATATGCTGTATTTCTTTTCATATCACACAGATTTTTTGATACCTTACTAGCTGGCTGGACATCCATGGAGGGGGCGGGGGGCAGGTGGTATGATAGAGAAAATGTAAACCTCAAAAAAGGAATTTTTGACATTAGACTGTTGATTGGTTTAAAAATGCATCATGAAGATTTTGATTGGTTCACTAAATAAACATTTGTGACACATTTTTAAATCAACCAATCAGTTAGAAACTGACGTAATATTCAACCAATCAATAGCCTAAATTAGACAAAGTTTTGAGATGATCCCTAAGAGTGAAATGATATTTACTTCTTTGATATCTTACTATCTAAGTTCTTTTTAGGAATGCAATGTTATGACAAATGGTTTCTGAAGAGGAATTAACTGAATACCATCTTTCATCTTGTCCTTCTTGGATTGAAATTCCAATGTCATCATTGTGCGAGTGGAATCCAAACGATGTGGAAAAACGATGTGGATCATGGAATCCAAACGATGAGACACCTAAGATTGTCATCATAGAGTCGGAGAAAAATGATAAGCAGAAGAAATCAGCAACACCATTAAAATGCGATATATGTCAGAAAACGCTACGAACTAAAATCCTACTTTTTGCTCATTTACGAGCACATGCAGAAGACAAAATGAGGAAAGAAAACAAATGTGAGATATGCTCAAAAGATTTTCCAAGTCCCTCTCTCCTCGATGTTCATATGACAACTCATTTAGGAGAGCGGCCTTTCAAATGTGATAAATGCGAAAAAGCATTTTTAAGAACACAAGATTTGCGACGGCATAAGAAAATACATGGTGTTGTTGTCTTTGAGACTCCTCATATTATTGTTCATAGCGCAGGAACATTTAAATGCCATCAATGCCCTGCATCCTTTACTCAATATCCAGACTTGAAATCACACCACACTGCTGTTCATAGGAAGCCAAAACCTTTCAAAATTCACAAGTGTCCTGTTTGTGAGAAAGAATTTAAAAGAAGTGGTGATTTAAAGAGACATTCTTTTACACATAGTGATACAAAAGATTTTAAGTGTACAATATGTAATAAAGAGTTTCGACGTAAGAGTTCATTAAAAGAACATGCAAAGGTTCATAGTGACGCACGTCCTCATAAATGTGAAGTGTGTGGAAAAGGCTTTAAACAGTGGACATGTTTACAGATTCACTCCACAACACACAAAGACGACAGACCTTTTCCATGTGAGTTATGTGACCGAGCCTTCAGTCGCCGTGATATATACAGAAAACACTTGGTTAGTCATAATGTAGCTACTCCTTTTGAATGCGATGTCTGTCACCGAAAATTTAAGCGTAAATATAATTTGAAAAATCATGTTAAGATTCATACTGACAAAAAAGAATACAACTGTGTTGTGTGCTTCAAAGAATTCAGACAGAGGAGCGGGCTGACACAACATTCATGCAAAGGAAAAATAAATAATCTGCAAGTTAATAGCATGCGAGCATATAACATGCAGCAAGCATGTAATATGCAATCAGATAAAAGCCAAGTTGATATCAAACAAGAAAATAACATGCGAGTAGATATCAAAGAAGAAAATAACGAGCAAATAAATGATCTGCCAGAAAACTATGTGCAAGAAAATAATATGCTGGCAAATAACAAGCAGGCAAATAACGAACAGTATAACACAAAGAGAAATAATAATATCATATTGCAGAAAGATATTAACGGAATGCAAGGAGAAATTATTATTGCTGATAATAATGGTAACATAATTCACATGGAGCCTTTCATTAGACCATGAATAATTCTTGGAATAACAATAGTGATACTTTTATGAATTAGTAGAATGTAGAAAGGTGCCCCCCACATACAAATACACACACACACACACACACACACACACACACACACACACACACACACACACACACACACACACACACACACACACACCCACACACACACACACACACACATGCATGCACACACACACACACACACGCATGTGTTGAATTTGCCCGAAAAAAAAAGTAGGAATTTGTTAATGGCTATATGGCTATGGGGGGGGCTACAGAATAATGATAAACTGAAGTGATGGTGTATTTGATGAAAACAGACTACAAGAGAAGTAAAATGATGAGATGTATGTGTGTTAAAGGTGTTGATTATAATTTGTGTTCATAGGCATAGGAGTCAGGGAGGCGGCTGCAGCCTCCCTGACTCTTATGTAATTGTATTAAAACTCTTACAAATTCAGACAAAATCAACTTGTCGTGGGTAATATTAAAAGCTGAAAACGCTTAAGTGACAGTTTTCAGGGCGGCCACTCGTACTGTGATGGCAAATGGACTGCTAAATGTACTGGGATTTGGTTTATTTTAGATAGTGAACTGCAAAATGTACTGGGATTTTGGATTTTCTACCTTCTATAAAAATGAACTGTGTTGTATTGGGATTTTGCAAAAAAAATGTACTGCGATGTACTAGGATTTTGCAGAAAAATTTACTGTGTTGTACAGGGATTTTGCAAAGAAATGAGTGGCCACCCTGAGTTTCTGTAAAAGCAACTGTAGAAACAGCTTATTGGCACAGATTCTTTTTATATTTGAGCAAATTTCAAGCAGCACCCCCCCCCCTATATTGAAAGAGTTTCTTTGTTGTTTGTAAATTTTTTTAGCTGTTTTGCTAGACAGTAATTTGTTTGGTTTTATATTTTTGTTTTAAATTTTCGTTTAAACTATAAAAGTAGAAATTTTTAATGTTTTTTGATGTTCCTTCTGTCAAATGTTTTTTTGCAGTTCTTTCTGTCGCATGCCAACAGTTCTTTCTTTATTGATAGAAAACTCCAACTAACTCTTTACTCTAACTCTAACCAACGCGTAGTGGTATGTCATCTTCTATTCATGTAAGTTGAGCATCGTCGTTGTGAGATACTTACTGGATGGGGGACGCGGATGGTAGAGGCAAGTGTCATTAAAAATGATGCAATAAAATGCACTCGACT
>JAUKPT010003457.1:0-12028 GCA_032273505.1 Nanomia bijuga | reverse complement strand
CCCTCACATGGCATGGGTTGACCTGACGGACTTACAGCCTAACGATTGTAGTATCACACTTCAGTTGATGTTAACTAGCCTTCAATACTTCAAAGTATCATTGATTTTTTGTTGACGCGACCGGGTATTGAACTCAGATCGCACGGTATCTAGTAATGATGGGTGTGACACTTAACCGCTCGGCCATTCATCCACAGAATTTTTTACTGAATTTGTTACAAATTGAAGCGAAAGAACCCCATTTTTTCCTTAGAAGTTTCCAAGTGTTTGAGTGTCTTTAATAATACCCTTACTAGCAGTTTCATAGCTCGTTAAATGCCCATAAAACCTTCAATGTAAACAATACTTAAAATATCACGCATTCCATAGTAATACATATGTTACGAGCCGCCTTGGCATATCCTTATGAACATAATAATATTTCGGAAGATTTTTCGAAGTAAAATCCCTTTCGAAATGTTGTTTTGTTTCTACATTTATTCGAAACGGAATTTAAACTTCCTTTCTACAGAAAATGGTCCCTACCAAAAAATTACAAACTCTAAGTTAAAAAAAAAAAATTACACAAACCCAGCCGAGATAACACAAGTTATACTCGGGGATTAAAAGATGAAAACCTTCATACAAACCAGAATAATATTCATTTTCTTTAACAAAAGAGAGAGTTAAGATTCTCTACTATGTTTCAAATGTCACATTAAAAATTTACGCAAAAATTGCTTTTCTCTCTCCATTTTGAGCTTTTTGAGTCTTTTTTTTTAGGCTAGAACG
Source organism: Nanomia bijuga (assembly GCA_032273505.1). NCBI lineage: Eukaryota > Metazoa > Cnidaria > Hydrozoa > Siphonophorae > Agalmatidae > Nanomia > Nanomia bijuga. The sequence continues at coordinate 11,257 of JAUKPT010003457.1, read as the reverse complement.
TCGACAATTCGCGAAATTAAATACCCACGAGAATTTCTTCTCTCGAAAAATCTTTCCCTTATGTATAATCAGGTCACATTGTATCGGCATACCTCATTTGTCAAATACGTGTGAATAGTTACTATGGTGATACCTTCCTCGACCTCGCAATCTTAGTGTGTTGTCTTTGCGGACCTCTACATCAATACACTAACTGTCGTCCATTGAAATATTGTTTCGTTTAACTTATTCATACATTATATATATGGATATTTCATGTAAAATTATGCTTGGGTCTTTGATAGGCGCCTGTGTATTTGAATGTGCAAATGCTGTGCAAAAGTGTATATATGTGAGAGATGCGCCGGAAAAACAATAAGACGGCTGATTCCGAAACGCCAGTGATTTTTTACTTCATTTTTCATAAGGTAAGAAGGGGAATTAGCTGTTATATGCGAGTTCTTTTATTTTTGGCTGATAAAAAGTTGCCTGAAACTCCCAACTTTGTGATTCTTTACAAGCTTTAACTTTTAATTTTCCAAAATCAAAAAGCAACGGTTGATATTCCAGTATAGTTTATTCTTTCCATTTTCACAATCATTTTTATTCCTTGTTTTTGTGGCATTTTAGTTTTTTGGTTTGCGGCAATTGTGGCATTTTAGTGTGGCAATTTAGGCCGGAAAAGATCCCGGATGAAAACCTTATTTCTACCAGTGTTCGGTTTTTCCGGCGGACCTATTGATCGTTTAAGGAGTTGGTTAAAAGTCGCATCATCAAGAAACAAACTGAACCAAGAAAGAAGTTACTTGGTGTTAATTTTGCCATAATTTTCTGACGACACTCTCTTGTTCATGGTTCATTTTACTTCATTTATATTTTTAGGCTGAACTATCGAATCCGCGCGTGGCGTCCGTTGTGAAGAAATTCGTGCTGGAACGTGGAGGGGATACGTTTTTAAGACAAGTCAGTGGTGAGTTAAAAAGATTTTGTGAATTTCGTCTGTTACTAAAGAAGTGAATTGTAGTAATCTGCTGAATTCTCGAAACTTTTTTGAAACTTAGAATAAATTCGCAACTTTCGTCACTTTTTATTCTGCAACTTTTTTTGGCTGCAAGGAAGAATTTTATCGTGTTTATATTTTTCTAAATATCACTCATTCGCATTTACTAGTTTTTTTGATTGACATTTTTTGTGTTTTGATACTATTATTTTCACCTTCTGAGATATCCTTTATTCTTCATCAATAATTAAAAGTACATTTTTTATCTTCATATTCCAGATCAGAAATTGTCCTCGAGACTTGTCGATGATCTTAACAGTTTAGCTGGTCAAGTTCACGCCATCACAGAGCAACCTGTTGTCGCGCACAAACCCCCGGTAAAACCTGAACGACCCTCATCCGCTTCAAGACAAATCTCTCAACCGGCACCGGCCATTCCAACGACGGAAGCTACGGCCGCCGGTGGAACCGCCACGGAAACGTCGACACTAGATCGGAGAGCGAAGAAAAAACGTCGAGCCGCACCGCCTCCACCTGTACGAAGTAAATCGTTACAAAATCTCGTCGACGAGGATGAGAAAAGTCCCGCCGAGAAAATAGAATTCGAGCGCACGGCTACCGTCAGCGGTAAACCGTCCGGAGCCATGACGTCACCAGTTGGAAAGCGTAAAGCACCTGCCGCACCACCGATAAAGGCATCCCCTCCGAACACGATGAAAGATAAAATACAACACGATACGTCGTACCCGAATTTCGTGGCACCCCCACCCCCGAGTGGGCCACCCCCTGATGAATCTATTGGTTCCCCTGTTGGTCCACTCTCGCCAGAATCTGCAGGTGGGTCTCGATATTTTGATCTTATGATCGGTTTAGGCCAGGGCCCGGTTGTCCAAATGTTTATTTATCTTAACTACTGGTTTAACGCTAGGTATTTCTATTGTAATCAAATCAAATACAAATACGGTGTTTAGCTTAAAACAGATTTAACATTCTTTGAACAACAGGGTTCTGTAGTATAATAGGATTGATTTACGTATGTTAAGACTAAATGAATATTTTATTGTATCCTTGAAAACAACAAAACAAAATGGCATCTTGATAATGATAAATGTTTTTTCCTTAATACTAATTGTTGAGAAACAACTTTGCAACAACGTTTTTGATCTACTCGCGATTTGATTTAAAATAAATCAGTTTATCAGTTTGATTTTCTGACAAATATACTGTTTTGGCATAATTAGGATTTGAGGCCCGTGGGCGCCCTACACCGTTTAGGACCCCAACAACAAGCAAAAACAGTGACAAGTTTGACAACGTGAAAATACTATCTCAGACACCCTGTATAATTTTCTTGCTGTTGTGACTAGACACTAGATTACATTCATTCCTGGCATGACATCTCGTGATTCTTGCAGTCATAACAAAGATAAAAAGGGAGTTACAATGAAGGCTAAAGTAAAAATACGTTTGACAAGCGACATCCTACCTTAATATTAAATTTTTACTTTGACTGCTAACTCTGTTGTTGTTTTATGGTTTTCCGAAACGATTCAGGTTTAAAAAAAAATCAAGATGTAGATATGAAACATAATACAATGAAGCAGAAGCGTCAGGCGTCAAATAAAAAATTGTCATAAACTTTCAATTAGCGATAAATTATAAGATGAGTGTATTAAGCTTTTTACCTTGAAACACAAAAGTAAGAGAGCATCTCGACTACCTTAAAGATTGTCTTATTCGACCTCGCTCTTGCCTCGTTGGAAATAATATCATCAAGATTTTGATCGGTTCACGTAGAAATGTTCTCATTATTTCTATATTTAATAAATCATCAAATTGTGAGGTTTGAAATTGAACCAATCAGACGTCTGAACCAACCACAGAGATTCGAGAAACATCTGCTTTCCGACGATGGTTTCCTTTTTCGAGGTTAGAAATTATTCACGTCGTTCCAATAAGTACCAAATAATGACGTGGAAGAAGTACACACTAGGCTTTTTTAATGGAAACGCAAACTTTTTTTCTTATTATAATAATTCTGAGGTCATTCTCGAGTTTGTGAAATGAATTTAGAAGTGAGATTATGGGAAAATAAAAGGGTTCTGATATTTTCGAAAAGTAAAAAAAAAGTTTTTTTCTCAAACGCCAAAAAATGAAATTAAATTATATAAAAATAAAACTATGCTAAAATCACCAGGCTCGTTTTCACCGGGACATGATCAGGATGCCTAAAGATCTTTTATTTCAAAAGTGCCTTAGCATATATTTTCTAAATTTAGACTCCCTAAGTTGGATTAACTTATACAAGTCGTGTGTTTCGGAACTAGTCATTATTAATCCGTTTTTCTTTTTTTATTACTAGGTGTTCCAACATTCACCTCCCCTAAAGAAGATAACGTCACAAAGGATGACGTCACAACGGCGAAAGCCGAACTGACGGAAGAACAGAAGAACGCCGTCGCACAACTCGATATGGTGATCTGTGCCGAAGAAGAAATTCTCGACGAAAACGACGAAAGCGACGATGTATTTGTAACGAAAACCGAAAACAAAGATCCCGGTACACCGACAATCAAAAGAAACGAGAATCAACAAATTGTCGGGAAAGTTATCATTCTACCATCAGACGAGGCGGATGGCAAATTGGAACCATTAAATGTTGAAACGACGCAGATTGTTAAGAAAGAGGAGACGCACGTAGATGTACCAGCTCCTTCTCCACCGCCAAACGATACACAATTACTTTTACAACAACAGTTGATGGCGTTACAAGCACAAGTTTCACAGCAAGAACAAATGCTTTTGGCTGCAGGTATTTTTTTTATTAATGTGTTTAACAGTGCTTTGGGACTAATTTGTAGTAGTAAAATTGGGTTAGGGCGAAATAAGGAGAAATAAGGCTTTAGTTATACGAGGGTAACTAGTACTCAAGAAATAAACAAATTGAACAAATAAAGATAGGCAGGCAGAGAGATCCGACCTGAATTATTTTTTTTATCTTTGCTTATATACACATCCCAAGTATACACATATACACATCCCAAGTAGAGGCAATTTACTAAGCACTACTACTTGGGCTTGGATCACAGGACGACACGCACAACATTTAACACTTAACAGAACCCTATGTGGGACTTTCAAGCTAACGAAGCCGGGACAAGCTCACAGCTACATAGTCTAGTGGCTAATCCTACTTAATTTTAATCATTATAAATCATATGCCTCGACGAGGACTCAAGGCATAAAAAGAAAGGTATCAAGCTGAATCTTGAAGAAAAGATTTTTTGTCATCAAAAAGCGTATACTAAAGGCTCATCGAGGTTCCAGTGTCCGAAGACTCTTTTTTTTGCACTTATTGTGAAATGGGTCTTCCGAAAGTGGAACCTTCGTGGGCTTTTAGTATGTTGTTTGATCAATAAAAACACATTTCCCGAAAGCTTCAGCTTGATACTTTTAATGGAAATTATGGATTAAAATAGATAGGTGCATAGCAAATCACCATTCGCGTGAGCTTAAAGTCATTTGTATTGTGATGCGCCATGGACGTTTTATCAGCCATTGTTACTGATTTCCATGTCTATCTTTCTCTTTTTCAGGATTATTGAAGAAAAAAGAAGACGTTGTTGTGGTGGAGAAACCACCATCAAAACCTGCTACACCCGCCACAACTCCACCGGGTACTGTAAAAACGAAAATCGAAATCACTGAAAGTACAACTACCGTCGAGACAAAGAAGAGTGCAGTTATTGTACCTCCAAGACAAACTGTAGAAACGAAAACCACGCCTAAACCAGTGATTGTAGTTGTTGAAAAAAAGGTTGAGGAGAAAGCTGTGGTGAAAACAGCACCACCACCGGTAGCCTCGAAACCGCCGCCGGTAGCAACTAAACCCAGACCAGCGGTAGCAGCAGTTCCGGTAGCAGCAGTTCCGGTAGCAGTTCTAGTGGTGAAACAAGAAAAACCAGCTCCTCCTCCTTCCGAACCGCTTCTTCCACCCGCACCTGCACCTGTCGAACCAGTTGCTGATGCCTGTTTTGAGATTGAACTCGATCTACCACCACCTCCGCCGGAACTATTAGAAGATACGATTATTGCGTCACCAGTTTCTTCGCCGCCGCAAGAACGATATGAACGAATTATTACTCTATCGCCGAAAGAAAGTAGTACACCGGTTGCCAATAAAGAAAAATCGAAAGATTTAGATACTTCGCTGAAAAATACAGTCAAAGAACTGCCAAAACCTGTAGAAGTCGAAACTTCGAAACCAGTAGTTGTAATGCCAGAAGTGACAACACCACCTCCGACTCCCGTTTCGGCGCCAATAACTGTTTCGACGAGTCCACCCGAAACACCGAAACTTACTCCACAAACGAGTCCAAAGTCTTCTTCACCTTCCCCTGATGGAGCGAGCAAGTACTCCGTTGTCGCAGCCGGTGGTATCGGCGGTAAGAAACCTATGAGTGGTTTATATGCGAAACTGAAAGCAAGGACGGCTGCGAAAGGAGGCAAAATGCCGATCAGCACGAGTGCCGCTTCTACGGCGCCGAAAACACCGCAGTTACCTCCACCCGTCGTTAAGCAGGTGCCGAAACCAGCGGATACTAGTGCAAATGCAGCTCAGTCGTCCGTTAAATCAGTGGCGGCAGCTCCGGTGGTATCCGCCGCCGCTCCATCTAAAACTGAGGTGAAGTCTTCTCCTCCTACCAGCCCGCCTGTCGGACTTGGTAGTATTATTAATAGTGAGCCTGTAACTGTGACAAGAAAGGAACAATTAAAGATTAGTAATCCAAGTACATTAGGTAAGAAAGAACCTTTGAAGATTAGTGAACCAATTCAAAAGGAACCGGTTGTTGTTGCTTGTGGCCCAAAGTCGGTTGGAGTTGTCCCTTGTACGAAAAATGAAACGGAATCAAAAGCTCTTCCTGTGCAATCAAAAGCAGCAAGCAAAATTAACGGTAACGATATTTCTGCGGCTTCATCGCCACCTCCAGAACCCGAAACTAAAATTGAAGTTAAACTTGATGTATCAACACAGGGAGTGGTCGAAGATGTAGTCGAAGATGTGGTCGTACCTGATGACGTAACAACCGTAGAATCCGAACCGCCCGTTTCACCGATTCTTGAAGAAACGGATCAAACGCAAAGTGTAGTCGATTCAACAGTTCTTACTGATATGGTCCAAAATAAGATTGAAGTCGAGGCATCTATACCACCAACCAGTGTGGAAACAGAGAAAACAGTTGAATATAAACCAGATGATACCGATTCAAGTAGTATTTTATCAACGGTTATACCGAACAATGACCTAAACCAACCACCTCCCAATAACAATGTTCATATCCCAAAATCAGCGTACACGAATTCACAACTAAATGAAGTTCAATCGAAAGGCTATCGACGCATTTCGTTCAACAACGGGCATGTTGAAGCGAAAACACCAGAAGTGACGTCACCCGAAGTCAGTGATTTAGACGAAGTGGTCGAAGAGGTGCCTCTGAGTAGTGAAAAAACGCCCGAAACTGTTGTGTATGAAAAGATTGTCGAAAGTAGAAAACCAGTTACTGAAACCAATTGTCAGACGAATATGTTGAATGGAAACCATGTCCCACCAGACGTGGAAGCCATCATATCGAACGGAGATGCGCCTGTTACTTGTTTCTATGGAGATAATTATAATGGAAATGGTACCGCCGAAGTGAAAAATGGTACCGATACTGTATCTCCTCCGCCGCCGAAAGAAACAGAGGAGTCACCTCCACCGAAACAGATTCCTTTACAAAAAGCAATCTCGATCGAAAAAGAGGTGCCCGTCGTACTTCCAGCCGAACAAACTGCTGAATCAGCAAAAGATCGAATGATACGAAATATACAAGAACGCGGTACACCGTGCGATGAGAAAGGACCGGTTACTAAGCCGCCGCCAACGCAACCGGTAGTAAACAATTCGATAAGGAACACTATCAACAAGGTTATCGAGACAACGATACCTGCAAACAAAAGTGTTGAAGTTGTCGATAAGACGAATCCACTCTTTGAAGATGTTCGAGGCACGAATAATCGAGACAAACCTAAACCCTTGCCCGCCGTTAAACCAAAACCAAAACCAAAAACAACAATCCAGAACAACAACAATAATAATAATAGTAGTAGTATGGTAAATAATAACAATTATATAAATAATAATAATAAACCTGCAACATTTATTCGTAATGTGAGCGAAGAACCTGGTTCACGACAAACGACAAATATGAAAACAATCGGATCTTTAAATATCGGTTTCGCTCGTGACACGTCGCGTGATGTACCGAGGACTAATTATAACGAGAATTCTCGTGGTGGAACTCTTCCAAGAAAGGAACCGCCGGTGGTTTTAGCGAAAACGAAAATGTCTCGTTCGATATCGTCGGATTCAACGGGTAGTACCGAGAGTGGGTCGTCTAAATTGTCGGAACACGTAAATGGAGGTTCAAAGATCTCGTTACAAAACAGTATCGATGTCGTTGATTTGAGATCGACTTCAGCGCGAGACGAAAATCTTCGTTGATTTTCGACGAATTATTCTCTCGATATCTCCGATATAATTTTCTCCCTTTTTCTTTTGTCAAATAGATTTAAATCCTTTATATATTTTTTTAGTGGAATCGTTTTTTATACTTCTACACTGGGTCGGGGGAAGGGGGGCTATATTGTATTGGGGTGGAAAGGGCGGGGAAGGGATGTTGTGGATTGGGGTGGGAGGTATATTTGATTAAAAATGAAATTTAATCAGTAATCTTGCGTTACTGTTTGTTACTGTCAGAAAATAATGGCGAAGTTTGTCTTATGATTGAATGTAAATTACGTCATAGAGGTTTTGATTGGTTCACCTGTTTTTATTACTTTTCTCGTGTTTAAGTGAACCAATCAGTAGCTCACAGATTGTCTACAAATTATAGGTAATTTGATTGGTTAAAAAATGCATCACCAAGAACCTTATTGGTTTAATTCAAAATGTCACAATTTCATGTTTTGTCATAACTTAAAATCATAAAAGTATTTTAGAAATGCACCAATCAGATTCTTTCTTATGATGTAATTGTTAACCAACCAAACAGCTCATTTGAGACAATCATTCGCTTACTCTAGGGGAAATCCTTTTGGCCTTAAATAGCCACCGTTAAAACTGGGCTTTTTATGTTGTCGACAATGCCGGTTTAAGTGATTTCGAGTTTATTAACAACTTGTTCTTAAAGATGTCATTTTCAGTCAATTTACGACAAAATGAGACATAAATTTCTGACCATCCTTAGTTTGCTGTAGAAATGAAATCATATTAAGTGTTTTATACAAATTAAATGTAAATTTAAAGTTAATGGAATTAAAAAAGATACTACGTTTATATAAATTAATATGTTATATGGTGCCCCCTTGGCACAGATTCGCCTCGAGCTCTTTTTGCTCTCTATTTCAAAGAAATGTTGCTCATTTCTGGGCTATGCACTTATAGGGGAGGGGGTAAACTACCGTACTTTATGATATGACGATATGACGGCACTGGGTACGAGTTTGAAAATATTGCCTCATTTTTAGTAAAAGCCCTGAGTGCATAGACCATTAATCGCCATTAATGTCTGCCAAAATTTGAGTTTTAATTGTAGGGATTTTTTAGAAAGATTTAAAGAAATAAAACTGGATTTCGAAAGATGGAAATGATGTGTTTTTTTTAATTCTAAGAAATTGTGTTTCTCAAAAATGATTACTACATCATATTTCTTTATGTAAATAGATCACTGTTGTTGAAATATTATGATCCAATCTTTATCACGAAGTGTTACGATTAAGCTAACACTTTTGAGATTTTAGAGCATTTCGGAGAACTTTTGTAACAGATTCGTGACAAATAATTCAATTAGTAGTTATTGTGTTTAAAGTAAGAATAGCTTTATCCTAAAAATGTATAATAAAACAGTTTTATAGATGCTTTAATAATAGTTCCTTGTAAAGGATTACTTGTTTTTATTTCATTTCTCTTGATGAAAAATGTCAGCCTAGCGTATAGATATGTTGAAGGTTAAGCTCTATTTAAAAGTTTTACCCCAACCAATTTTCATCTTGTTTAATCTCTCTGAAATAGAGAGTTAACTCAAAATACGAAATAACTGTTTTTATACAGTATGATTTTAAGATTTTGTGTTTTATGAATGCAAAAGGATGACTCACTAGACTGCAAAATGTCACTCTTGACGCAAAATGTCGCAAACTTAACGCGTAATATCACAAAATTCATATTGACGTAAATTGCTACTCTTAATTCATGGTTTGCTGCAAAATGTCACAAATAATTTATAGATTAAAAAAGAAAACAAAACAAAGCAAAAATTAGTTTCCAATGAGGTAAGAAGGAAATTTTTTTAAAGATGGAACTTATATTGTTGTGACATTTTACATTGAATTTCAGCATTTTAGTGACCTTTTGCGCTGACTAGAACAAATATATTTTGCGTCAAAAGTGACATTTCGCGTCAGGTTACATTTTGTGGCACTTGTGACATTTCGCTTCTGAATTTTTGAATTAATCTCAAATGCTGAAAATTTGTAATCAAGGTCAAAACCTCTTCTTTCTCTGAGCTCTATTTTATATAAATTGAATACTGACGAAAACTCATTCGCTACTGTGTGTATTCTGGCCAAAACTATTTTCTACATTATTTTTTTTTAGAATTTCTTTCCTGGATTTTCAAAAACAGGGAGGATTCTGAATTTCTTCCCCCGCTTTTGGCCGGAATATACATCGTCGTTGCTCATATTTGAGTGGGTGCCTTTTGATATTTATTTATTTGTGTGCAGTGCAGTATTATGTTGTTAGTAATATTATTAAATTTTAAAGTGAATTAATTTTATGAAATTTCTCTCCTCTTATATCATAAAGGTTTATGTTCAACAATGTTTCTTACAACTAAGATATTCTTTTGTATTAAAAGCCATGTTGTATTCTCCTCTCTGATTCTGGTCCAAGTGCTCATTATTACCATAGTATCGGAAAACTTCGATCCTGCGAACCCAGTTCGCGAGGAACCTTAGTCACTTTCCAAAGATTATCTTGAATTAAGGAACCGTTTTTCCTTTCTTGTCCGATGAATTCTTTTGGTTAACCCTGAGAATAAAAAAAAGGAGACGGATGTCCATCGTGTTGACGTTGGAAAGGAGTACATCATTCAAGATTCAAGATTCAAATTTATTTCGCCATAAAAGTTAAATAGTTACATACAATGCACGAAAAAAAAATCAAAAAAAAAAATACAATGGAAACGAAAAGATAGTAAAACAAACAGATTTGGAAATGGCTAGGAAAGACCTCAAATAGCATTGCTAATGAACGGGGCTCACCTAAACAAAAAACAAAGCAACAAAGAACAGAGCAAAAAATAACATGATTAATATGAGAATATTTTTGTCGGGTACTGAAGAAATTACATTTTGCACGGGGAAATATTTAAGTGATATGGATTGGCTGGCTAGCAAAGAATTAATTAAATTATAAAATTTCATAATTTTCAAACATTCTTAAAATTTCACAATTTTTATTCCTCGTTCAAATCTTTTGCGACAACAAAAATTTGCTAAATTTTCAATAGTTAGTCAAAATCATTTGAATTATTTGCACGAAAAGCCACATAAAAGAATTCAGGATAACTTTCATCAGAAATTCTTTGCATGCCTTTTTACGTCAATGTAAGTAAGTCACTTTCAGCGGCCTAACATACTTAAAGACCGCAAAATATGGTCAAACATATTAAGAGAAACATTCCAGGTGAAAGTTTGAAATTTCGTTTTTAGTTTTAGTGAGTGTGATTTTGGGAGTGAAAAGATGAAGGTTATGGCATAACTGTGGTTACAAACGCACATGAATGAGAAAATAAAAAAAAACTATAATTCTGTGTAATGAGTCATCATTCGAAATGTGCAAAAATACACGGAAGAATTAACGTTTAGATTTATGTCTGTTTGTTTCAGGAAAATTGACAAAAAGTCCTGTCCTAGAAGCATTTAAGTGGACTTGATTAGGGCCGGTGCAAACGGGCCGGCGTTGAATCTGAACTGACAAAGTAAGGGTCAATAAGGCATATCATATTTGTACTTATACCGAAGGGTCAATAAGGCATATCATATTTGTACTTATACCGAAGGGTCAATAAGGCATATCATATTTGTACTTATACCGAAGGGTCAATAAGGCATATCATATTTGTACTTATACCGAAGGGTCAATAAGGCATATCATATTTGTACTTATACCGA
>JAUKPT010003456.1:0-12028 GCA_032273505.1 Nanomia bijuga | reverse complement strand
CTGAAGCCCCTACCATGTTTGATCTTTTTTGAGTACATAAATGTAATTTTCAAGTCATAAATTTTAGGGTTAATTTGGGCTAATTCGAAGCTCTGTAATGACCCCTCGAATCATGGCCATTTAACCGAGAGACCTTCTTTAAGCAGTTATAATGTGGACTAATTATGCGAAAATCAGTATAGAAATAATAGGAAGAAAAAAATAGAAAAATTACAAAAACACTAAAATGCTAAAAAAAAAATGGCTCATAGCTTGCCCCTGTAAGAAAATTTTTGCATTAAAAGTGACTTTCATGACTCATATCGACGACCCCAAGAACCCTGGATAGGTTAAATTTGCTGAAAATGCCTCAATCAAAAAATAGGTTTTTCAAAACAGTCAATTTTGGAACAATAAAAAAACATGTCCATAGATGAAAAATGATCAGTTTTTTAAGATCTATCGATTAGTGCTATCCATTTTTTTACAACATTGACTTTCACTCTAAAAGAATGGAAGATGGGGTATAACAGTTTTCTCATCTTTATATGTCAAATATTAAGAATCAAAAATAAAATTTCTGGTTACCCTCCTATTTAGATTGTCTCAAGAAAAAACTGTCTATCAAGGACAATGATAATATAATTTATAACAAAAAGATTTTGTTACCTTAATCAGAAATATAAGCAAGAATAAAAAGTTTGGAACATAAAATATATTGCTACCAAAGTTACAAAAATCTATGGAGTTGAGCTAAACTTCACTTTTTCAGCATTACCAACCATAACCTTAAGTAAACTTGTTAGTTTCCAATGAGATTTTGCAGAAATGTTACTTATTAGTAGTAGAAACAGTTGCGACAAAAAATCAAAAATTTCAATCAAAAAATGATAACGTCATTAATTATGCATAATTATGCAACAAAAAGAAGAGAATTTTGACTTTTTAATGCCAACAAGTATTGAGAAATTACATTTTTCTTTTCAAAAAGTGAATGTAGTATTTCTAGAAACATAACTACTTTACAAAAAAAAAAAGAAAAAAAGTTGATTGTATTTATTTTAATGTTTATGGGTTAATCTGCTGCCACTTGAAAAACGCCATTTTTGAATGACGGACGACAACTGCTCTGCTGAGGATAAACTGAGACCCTGAGAAGATTTTATCCGAACTTTACACATAAAACTTCAGGAAAAGCCATAAAATATCTAGCTGAAAGCTCTACCGGTTACTCAACAGCATAAAAAAAAAATCAAGTAGGGTTAAAAGAGTTGCCATAGTTAACTGATGTGATAAAAGAGTTTTTAATCATGGAACGAGAGTTATGGCTTTTTATGATATTACAATTCCTGCTAGACCACTAAAGTGCTTAATATTAAGCACTTTCCATGAAAAAGAGGACTTCAGTAATCAAGAACAGAATTTCTTGAAAATAGTATTGTGCCATGTAAAACTTTGATCGAATGTAAGATTATTATTATGCTTTAGTAATCCATATGTTGCCAAGGCTCTGGACATATTTGCATACTAATGACATAAGTAGAATTTTCAAAAAAAATTTATCTCGAGCCTTTTTTCTCGATATGAGTCAACTAATTAGACACCACTTAGATTTAAGATATTCAATATCCTTATTCTTGAAATATTTAGGCTTCATTTTGCTATCAACAATAAAAGTGCTTAAAATTAAGCTTATTAAGGTGTTGGTACATTTTCTTTATTTCTATGTACAAAAAGTCCAAGAAAACTGCTATTACAGTATTGGAGATAGCCTAGGAGTAACTTATGAAGGATTATTATATTTTGGATCATCTTATAGATATTTAGGATGGTTTCAAGGGGGATTTAGGTCAAAAATTTGATTGAAGGTACTTAATTTCTTTAATTCCTTAATTTCGAAGAACATGAATTGGACCTTTCCACTAGTAAGTTATCAAAAAACGTTGGTTCTACTTAAGTCCATTTCAAACGTTTTCCTTATATTTTCACCTTTTCTCCTTCAACTTTTAAAAATAAGGAATTGTTGAAAAGAGAATGAAAATCGATCAGAAGTTACAGTGCTTTAAGTTGAGTCCACTTCACCCAAGAATAGCTTGAAATACAGCAAAAGGTGCAAAAAAGCAGGGCTAGTGAAATGCTTGCTTGACTTTTTCATACAATAATGTTACGCTTATTTTTGAAAATTGGTTAACTATAATTAGTGCCAAGAATTTTGAAATGGACTTTAGATCAAAATAAACATTTTTACCTTTGAACAAAAATTAATATCAATTGAAACTAATTCATAATTTTAAACAGTTAATGAAATTTGACTTTCAGATATGCTTTTTTGACAATTGGTTATCGTTTAATGAATAACTAATGAGAAAATCCTCATTTAAACCTTTGTTATATTACTCAGTGTAAGATATTTAAAGTTCTTCTGACTACAAGAAATGTCATTTTGACAACTGCTGTGGCCTGACTATTATATACTAAAAGGCATAAGAGAAAATGGCAGCTGCGTAGGAAAGTGGTACACACAACACAGAAAAGCAAATCCTCTACGGCCATTAAAAAACCCCATCGAAATACAACATGTGATCTAGTTTTATGTTATTTTCTTTAATAAATCCAGATGTGTAATTGGTCTTTCATTTAGAAGGAAAAGAATTGTAGAAATTCCTTTGAGAAGGAAGAATCCAAAACTTTTAGGGAGAAATAATTAGTTGTCTTGAATGTGTTTGGATGGAATTGTTCAGGCATCACGACATTTATTCACAATTGGAAGAATTTTGCTTTAAGACTGGATGTGAAATCTACAGTAAAACCATGTTATGACACATTCAGGAATAAAAACAAGGAAATTGAAATAAAAACAAAAGAACAGATTTTTAACTTATGAGCTATTTTGAGCAGTATTTATAAAAAATTGGTGTAAAGAAAAAAATCCTGTTGATGTAAATTAACTTCAACAGGTCATAGTCATCTATGAAAAATATGCAAAAAGCTGCATCGATTAAGGGTTTCACTTTATGATAGGACAGTCTTGGAGGAGCCAAGTTCCATCGAGTATTCTCGAGTGCCCTCGTACATCAGGGAGTATATAAATAGGATGATGCTTAGCTTAGTTGAATAAAGACAGATGGCAAAGCAATACTAATGCTAGACAGCATGTTATTTGCATTTCCAGTCGAAGTTGGAGTTCCTTTAGATTTATCTAGGCATTATTCCCCAAAGTCCATTGAATTGAGTCCCCTATCCCCTGAAACACTATGGAGGCAACCAGACAGACAGACTCAGACAAAACAGCTGATATCAAGCAACAGAATTAAACTTTAAATAAAATTTCAATGAAAGAAATATGAAGATAGATAAAAATTTAACAGAGCAAAAATGTCCAAATGTATTATTTAGATTAGAAATCTATGTAACAATAACCACTTACACGTGTCATATATAATATTTATTCGATGAGACGATGCCGGATATGGAAATTTATTCAGCCGAGCCATGAAATATTGGATGAGGGTTTAGGACGTAGCTGTAGGACGTGAGGACGAGGCGTAGCCATAGCCATAGTTGTTTCCCGTTTCTAAATCTTGTTTCATTAGTATTATTTTGTCTTGGTGTTCCTTTCTTCTCGTTTTCCACTTCCGGTCAGTTTCTCCAATAAACCCAGAAGAAAAAATAAGGAAAAGAGCAGAAAGAAGAATGAATGATGGTGATAGTGGTTTGGCAAATCACAACTCGATATGTCTGCTTGAGGTAGACTGGGAAACCTCAAAGTTAATTGGAGAGGAGCAAAAGTGGTCTCAAAAAAGTATTTAGAAGAACTCGAGTCATTGAGACAGAAAAAATCAGAGGGATTACACCATTGAACAGCTACAACAAAATGGAACAATGGCAACCTACTTTATATTCATTTTTCGATGATGATGTCAATGTGACGTCATATAAGTCAATAAAATGCTACGTCAGTTATATTATACATTGTAATCATTTATTATTCATTTGTAATAAAAGCTTGAAAACAGCACACACAAATTCGCAAAATATTCGAATTGCATTTACTGATCTTACTCCATAAATAGAAAACAGTTTGCCTCCATTAATGGATCTGTATCACAGCCAATTAAGGTAACTCGTGGTGTTCCCCAAAGCTCAGTTTTGGGTCCTTTACTCTTTCATGTGTACATTAATGATCTTCACTCTGCCATTTGGCTTTAGTTCAGTCTATCACTTTGCTGATGACACAAACCTCTTAAATACAAGCTCCATAAATCGTAATCAAAAACAAGTAAATCTTGACTTGAAATCCCTCTACAAATAGCTACTAGCAAACAAAATGTCCATATATCACGCTTTATTTTCTTCTCACTTGACATACGGAGCCAAAATCTGGGGTCAGCTGCAAAATTACCAGACTATAGGTAGAGATAATTGTCAAGCTTCAAAATAAACTTTGAAGATCTAAAGGACATTGTGAAAATCAAAAATATTATTTTCATTCACTTAATAAGTCAATCCATTTATGTTTTCAAAATGACTTTCTCCAGTCTTGGCTGTCTTTTCATCCCCAGACGAAAATCTACCAAATATGGGATTTATTCGATCTCCCTGAAAAGTATTCTTTCTTGGAATGCATGAACTAGACTATTCAATTGCAACTTAGCACTTCTACAAATTAAAATCTTGACTAGAACAACATTTTATTCAACTTCATTAGAATCAAGCATCACATTATTTACAATTTAAGCATACTCCAATTATGAGTTTAATAAAAGAATATGTCACGTTTTCTCCCTCTCCCCTTCCCTCTCCACAGACCTTTTCCCTTCCTCTCTCTCTTCAACTTTTGTGTTTCAAAAATATCTTCAAAAGCAATTTTTTGAAAGTTTTGATTTTCAAGCATTTTTTAATTGAGTTAAAAGTGACTTGACATTTTTCAAGTGGCCCTTAAAATACAGGTTTCGTTTTTTCGCGATAGTATTTTTTTAAGGATATGTGCTATCGTATTTAATTATCAAAATCCATTTTGCTTAATGTCTATATAACAATGGTCGTTTAAATGTTGTTTTGAGGCCCCTAAAATACTGATATATCTATCATAATTTTTCTTACCATGGACGAAAAAATAAATAATTTGTCATTAACTGAAACGAACTTTGACCAAAAAAAGCAATACTTCCTTCATGAAATTTTATGAACTTGGGATTTATATAGGAGTCATTTGAAAAGGACTTCACAGTAAAAATGGCAATTTTTGCACCCCTTCCCTAGTCGCCGTTTCACAGTGGGCTGAGCGTGGACATTCGTTAAAAATGAAGGTTTTCCAACATCTCAGATACTTATAATTTTGAAATCTTGAATAAATTACTGAAAAGACAAAAATTTGAAGTCGAAGGGGTTTAAGAATTATTGGGATACTAAAAAAAGTGGGTTGATATTAATGAAAAAAAGCTATTCTTTGAATGCCTAGCATAATAAAATGACTAACTATTTATAAAAACTACATATATGTTCTCTAAGATAAAAACCAATAATTTTGATGAAATCAAGGCTCATTTTTTCTAAAATTATGCTATTTTTAGGGGTCAGTTGGTTAAAATCTGCCAAAAATGGTCGAAAAACGCAATATTTTTCAGGTAATGTCTATCTTCAAGCTCATTTTTCTCGTATCAAATCATATATTTTTCTGAAATTTTATGAATTAAGTTATCATAATATTCAGGTCCTATCTTGTTCCATTGTGCCCTTTGAATAAAAACCAGCAATCAAAAATACATGATTTGGGCCCAAAATGCCCAAATATGGAAATTCAGCATAGACCCCTGAAAAATAGGAAAAAGTATATTTTTTAATTTCAACAGAACCAGTACATTAACCCTTGCACTGCGGCTCCCAGATTTATCCGGGATTGAACTTTGTTACATAAAAACGGCTCCCGGAAAAAAATGGGAATTTGATTTTTTAATTTTCTTAGTAGTGGAGTTTAAGGGCCTGGGGAGGAGTGAAACTTGGTTCTAAAACATTTTTTTTCCTTTTTTGGATAATTCAACTCACAATCTTTCAAATGAGCTCTTAATGACTTCCTAGATATGATTATTATGAAGTTATAAGCATTTATGTGAGAGTACTTAAAAAAGTGATTTTTATTAAAAAATGCAGTTTCCACAGTACGCATATTATTTGCAGGCTCAGCAGTGCAAGGGTTAATACGCTTCTAAAAAGCCTTTAACCACTATCATAGCATTATTTTAAGTTGAGATATTATCCAAAACATTATTTGGGCCCTAAATGCCCAAATATAAAAATTCAGCCAAGACCCCTGAAAAATAGGTAAAAATATATTTTCTTGATTCCAACAGAACCAGTACCAATACGATTCTAAAAAGCCCTTAACCACTATCATAGCATAATTATTCAAGGAGTTATGGCCCACACGTTTGTCAGTTTGTCGTTTTTCAGTTACCAGGTAAAAATTGACAAACTTCTTTTTTAAAGATCAAGCACCAAAAACACTATGGGGTCATTAAGAACAGCAGAAATAACAACAAAATGCAAAAGGTTTTAACAATAACCATACATGACCATAGTCACCATTTTTGGTGACCCTCTTCCCTCCACCCCCGTGACGTCCTTTTTAAATGACCCATAGTCATTTTACATTCATATTATAGCTTTTTAAAAAGATGGGATTATTCACAACTTAATAAATGTTAAGAAGTAATCTATTTTTCTTATTCCAAGTAAAACGTAAACTTCTACATGCATTTCAAACATGTGAAAATGTAAAATGAATTTAAGTAGACTAGAATTCCCAACTTAGGCATTTTCTAATTTTATCAGAGATCATGTATTTTGGTTTTACAGTAATACAACTTTAATAAATCGTTTTATACTTTTTGGTAACTTTGCGTTAGATTTCATAAAATCTATAACAGTTGCGTTCAAGCAAACATCTCATTTTTATTTCATATGTACCTTTTCAATCTCTGAGTAATAGGAAATTGTAATCCCCTAAATGTAGGTCTTTTGGCTCCTAAAATGATGGTAAACTGCGTTATAGAATATCTCTGGATCTAATAAAAAATTAAGAAATATGCTTTATTTTCTGAAAGGGTGTAGATTAAGTTTTGTTGAGTAATTTCTAATTTTAAGGGTCTCAATCTTGTATTATTTGAAAATAATTATGTTTTTGAAACCTTAATTAAATCATAATAAAAAATTATGATAATGATAATGTAACCGTCAAAATGTTTCTTTTCAGGAATATACATTCCCTACACAGCTACTCGAGATTCATTCTATGACCTATGGTTAAAATCCAAAGCTTTTATCACACCTTTAAACAAAACCTACATTTTAGGGGCCACCAGCATTTAAAGGGTCATATACTCTGATGTCTTACGTCTTATGTCTTATGTCTAAGGGACTAAAGGACAAGATTAAGATTTTATATAAGCATGTATTTGTCTAAGATTGACACTGCAAATTCATCATTCTATTAGTTTATATAGTTAAGTTTTGTTAAATATTGTACATATAAATGCATTGTAAAAGCAAAAGGAACTTTGACGCCAGGTATATATCTCCTATTTACAACCTAAACAAATAGACGGCATGAGTAAATGGATAAATGATTTGATTTTGGTAGCAATTAATTTGGCATTTGGGATTCAATTTGGGATTTAATTTATGGCAGATTGATAAATTCTATTTTTAACTTCAACAATAGATTAATCGTTTTTTGTAAAGAGTATATATAACCAAATATAATTTAACAATGCAAATTTGTGCAATTTTTGACTATGTCATCTACATTCTATCAAAAGTGGAGCTTTAAACAATAAAAATTGAATGAGTTACTAATTGTTTAAAGAAAAGTAGATAAACCTTTTTATTTCCACCAAAAAATGTATTCGATTATAAAACAGTTTAATTGTATACTATCATTAATTGGACATGAAGATCGCGAGTTATAAAAATCTTGTTGGTGACATATTAGGCCATGAATCAACTATGTCACGTTCACACCTTTTTTCCATATTCATAAAAATGTCCAACAACTAATAGTCATATTTGACAATTCTAACCAAAAGTCCTATTGAACTAAAAAAGATTTTCTATAGCTGAGGGAATGGAAGTTAAGCTTTTATTCAGAAATGTCTATGGTTATCCTAAGCCAATTAATCATCTCTGAAAAAGAATTGAATAGAAAGTTTAGTAATCAACGTCAAAAAATTGTCATAGTCTTTTTTAAAAAATGCACTTGAAATTGATTTAACATCAAATGAATATGCACAGTGAACTTGATTTTATTCTTCAACCACACAGACATGAATAATTGATCAGCTATGAAAATATTAAGAATATAAATTGACTTTTAATAGTCGTTAATACTAGAAGATGAAAACAAATACTGTCTCATTATTTGGGAATTTTCGATGCTGTAAAAAGTTTGATCCACTATGAAAAATGAAAGAAGAATGTTGACGGGAAGAATAAGCTAAAACAATCATATCAAGGGCACAGTTCACTTCCTCATCGTGGTTTCGGGGGTTAACCAATTTTGAAAGAAAGACTCTTAAAGTGGGTGTTAGGAGTTAAATATGTAGATGAATAATTTTTTCTTTTTGATCTAATGGATTGAACTTTATGTGGTAATGAAAAATGGCCTTTGAACAATTAACAATAATCTTTTGTTCAGTTATTTTACATATTTCTTTCCTGTTCTTCAAAATACTGATTCATAATTCACCAATATCCCTTAAAATTTCTTGGTGTCCTTGGTCAAACTAATTTACATTGTTGCATATCATATACAGGGTGAGTCAAAAAAAAACGCAACCCGACAAATAAAGGTCTCAAAATGTGTTTTAAAATTGTTCTTAGATTTTTTCAAATATCTTGTCTGAAAGAGTAATTACTTGGCTACATGTGATTTTAAGGATTTAAAAAAAAAAACAATATTTCGGTGAGGTGATTTGAGAAAAAAGAAAAAGAGATAACATTAAATCAACAACGCACCATATTTTTGTAAAAGAAATATAATATATATAATATCACAACTTCAATCACACTACAAGTGACAAAGGAATAAAACAAGTTCTTGACGTCATTTTTCTGCAGAAATGTGCCCAGAAATACGAAAAAATGCCTTAAAAGGACTATATTCTCAATTTTAGACCAAAATTGGCTCTTTTGACAAATAAGCTTGAGAGAAAGAACTTTCCAAGACATACAGTTTTTTTGAAAATGTTCACAACATTGAGTACAACAAGTCTAAGTCAATTTCATAAAAAAAAATTTGCGAATTGTCTCCTAAAATGGCAGCAGGTTTGATTTTTCGAATCTCTTATCAGATTTGCATCTTTTTCTTGCAGTTTTTATGCAGTTTTTTTTCCCAATATCTCGAAAACAAAATGTTTCCAACACATGCAGTCTTTTGTAAAATATTCACATGAAGGGATACAAATCCATACCAATGGCAAGAAAAAATATTTTTTTAATATCTTGTAAAATGACAGCAAAAATCATTTTCATCTTAAAACCATGATCTTCAGGAATGTTAATTATTTGCATGGAATTTTTATTTTATTGTTTTATTAATGAGTAGATTCATTTCAAAGAAATACGCATTTAAAGACGGGTTGCGTTTTTTTTTACTCACCCTGTATAACTTATAAGGGATTGAAATAGATTTTCAATCCTGTTGTTAGTCAGAAACATTTTCCAGTTGTCTTTAATTTAAGTCGGATATATCTGATATTATATTCCGATATGATATAAACTGATATTAAGCTAATGCCAAAAAGAAAAAAGAAATGAGAAGTTACAGCACACACCATATTTTGATATTGTAGAAAGAAAAGATTTTCTAGAAAATCTTAGTTGGATGAAATATCAGCTAAAAATCGTATTGGGTTGGATAATTGTTGAATTAGGTTGGATAATATCAGATCATTATTTTCAAGTCTTGCTTATATGCTTATATCAGTTTTGGCAGTTGATTTTTCAAGACAGGTTCGAGACTTACTTGTTGACATTAGTAGGTGTTAAGATTAAAATGTTACAATGTTTGGCTGGAATGAATATCAATTTGTAAGTTACATCTATCTGTCAAAATGGTCCAATCCAACCCTGCATTAGATAAGAAAAATAGATCATTGGACAAATAATTTCAAGGCACCCCGAAAGCTTGCATGCACTCTTTTCAAAGAAGTGGTTTTTTCCATGTTTTCAGTGTACTGTGTCTCCCTTTAATTCAAGATAATAGATAATATCTGGCTTCATGCTTTCTACCACTTTCTGTCCACTAGACCAGAATATTTCATTCGGATAATTCATATCACATAAATAGAAAGAAAAATATTTTAGACAAGAATCATCTGTGATTCTCTCATTGGTTTGTTTCACACTTTACCAACATTTACTTCAGATAAATACTACCATTTACTAATCAAAGAAAAAAGATATTTCGAAAACAATATATTTCGATCAGTATTTTGATAAAAAATGCGTGTTCTATTAATTAATTTCTTTCAGTCAATACTGAAAGAGTCAATTTTTTTAAACAAAATACAGTTAGTACTTGGCTAAATTGTGTCAAACAGAAACAAGAGTTGTGGATATCGAGAAAACATTTTGATAAAGACTCATGTCAAAAAAAAAAAGGGTTTGTGAAACTGCTATTTGGCAAAAAAAGAAAGAAGCCTTCATTTTCTTAAATGTTATCTAGAAATTGTAATTTCATTTTGTTAAACTTTAGCAGGAAGAGTTATATACGACCATTTCTATAGAAGGTAATACCTTAATATTAACAGTTTTCAGCAATATGTCAAAAGGGTGAGTGGTGGGGTGAGTTGGGTCCTGCCCCCTCTGGTTTTTGTTTAATAACTTATTGTTTAAAGTAAGAAAAATATGCACTGTTTTTTTAGTTTTATTTACCTATTGGCAAAGTTTAAGGACTTTTGACAGGGATAGGTTCAAATGTTTCTATATTTTCAATCCATTTATAAACTTTGGACAAAAAGGGTATCATGCAGAAGTGTTCAGAAACCATTTACAACCATTGGACAAAAAACATTGGAATTTTTAATGTTTAAAATGTTTTGTCTAATGGTTGCAGGGGCATGCAGTTGGTCCGAGAAAGGACCAACTCCAGCAAAACTTTAAACATTGGAAAATTGGATGAATGTTGCTGGGTGGACAGCAACATTTTTTTAATATTATTCAACAAATATTGAGTAAATTCGACAAAATTTAACATGATTCAACAAAATGTGACAAAATTTAGCAATTTTCTACATTATTCGACATCCATGTGACACAATGCAACAAACCATCTGCCATTGAATTTTGACAACATTTTGAAAATGATTTTCACAGCATCCAGAATAAGCTAAAAGGGGTGGTGTCAATGGTGTTTGATGTTAATTGCAGTTAGTCCAACGGGTTATAAGTATGTTCATGGGTGTCTCCAATGTTACTTTTTGGAAAACTGCAGTTAGTCTCATGGGTTCCGTGGACCAGCTACATTACTGTTGAAATTATTTTAATTAAGTTTCTTGTAATATTCCAATCCAATCCAATATCTAATCGAACAAACCAGACAAATTACATAAGATTAGGAAATAACAAATTATTCTTGTTGATCAGGATCAAAAATTTGAATCCAATAGCTTAAATAAGGCCAAGATAAGTTGATCTTGAGATTTGCATCACGCATCGATTTTTTAACTCAGCACCAATCAGTTTTAAAACAAATATATCCCTTGTTGATTGATTTTATTACATGATATTGCAAATTGATACACCAAATTTATTCAGATTTTTTTTTTTTTCCAATCTTGACTAGCAAACCATTTGAGAACATGCCAACGCAATGTTAAAATAGAGGTTTATTGCCATATTGAATGATATAAAAACAATGTCTACTTTCAGCAGAATTGGACACACACCACACACACACACCACACACACACACCACACACACACACCACACACACACACACCACACACACACCACACACACACCACACACACACCACACACACACCACACA
>JAUKPT010003455.1:0-12030 GCA_032273505.1 Nanomia bijuga | reverse complement strand
ATATAACGTTTTGCATATCAGAACAATTCAGGTAAATAGCGTTTTACATACCTGGAGGGTTCCGGTAAATAACTTCTACCATGAATTAATTAAGCCTATCTAAAACATAAGAATTTAGAAAGTGCTCAACAGGTATTACTATATATATTGTAGCCTCAAAAAAAACCAAAGATATTCCTACACAGTATTAACAAAAACCTAAACAGGGGTATTACTATATTACTATACTATATTACTATATTACTATATACTATATTACTTTATTACTATTACTATATTACTGTATTACTATAGGTATTACTATATATATTGTAGCCTCAAGTTTTGGCTCAAGTTAATTATAGAAGAATTTACAATTAATACATAGTAGTGTTAAGTCTTGAATTGATCTTTGTTTGATGCCACTCATATTTCGTGTTGTAACAACATGATTATTTCTTATGATAATGTTTTCTTTGGAAGCTGATTCGCATTTAATGTGTTAATTTATTTTTTAATGTTTTTAATGTTTTTATGTTAAGGAAGAAGTTGGATATTTTTCTTGGATTTCCTTCTTTCACATGATACTATTTTTTTTTTTTTTTTTGAGGGGGGGGGGTATTTGCAAATAATATGTTTAATTTGTCACTTGATTGGTTGATAAATTGGTTGTGGTTCATCTCAAAAAGTTTGACTAATTAAGACTATTGATTGGTTAAAAATCATGTAATGAAGAATCTTATTGGTTCATTTCAAAATGTCACAATTTGATATTTTATTGAAGTCAAGAATAATGACATCATTTTGAAATGAACCAATAAGGTTCTCGATGACGTAATATTCAACCAATCAATAGTCTAAATTAGACAAACTTTTGAGATGATCCCTTATTGTAGTTTAAATGCTGTTGTTAATTAAAAGTAAACAAAAACTTTATCTAATTTTTAACCAATCAAACATAAGCTTCAGCCATGTTGATGTTTTCTAAGCTCAATATATCCTTACAAAACAATGCTTATTTTTTTAACCTTTTGTTCCGCAATATGGTTATAAACTTTATGCCTATATAAAAAAATAGTGTGATGCAACCTGACTTAATTGTGCAACTCTATTTAGCTTCTTCTTTTTTAAATATTATTGTTTTTAGCTAGTGCAAGGTGAAGTAGAATTTCATGAGGAATAACTTAATGGTTTCATATGACATTTACATAGCTTTATCTATTTCTTTGATACTTTTTTTAGAGACAAAAAGAAAATTAACAAAATCTGTGATGGCTGCTAGTCCTGTTGTTCTACCACCCAAATTGCCTGAATTTCTTTCTGTGGTAGATGATAGTCCAAACTTTCATCAATCCTTAAGATATTGGGCCCAAAAATCAACACAAATCGGAACAACTGTTCATGATATTGCAGGTAGTCTCAATGAGTACCACGAAACTGGTAACAAGCATTACGAATCAGGTAATGCATTGAGTGAAGTTTTAAACAAAGCATCTCATACGTTCCAAGATGATGAAATGCTGGAAGAACCGCTTGCTAAATTCTCTGATGCACTAAATCGTATTGAGTGTTATCGATCAATGTTATTGACTCAAACACAGATGCTTGGTGTCGAGCCAATGATGAATATGGTAAAGGAAATGGAGAAAACTAAAGAGAGCAGGGAAAAGGTGACAAAATTGAGCCAATCGATGCACATTGCATGGGAACGATTTGCATCACTCCCACACGAATCGAATATTGCAGATCCTCAGCTTTTAGATAAACAGGCACACAATATGATTACACTGAAACAAAAGTATCAGCTATTACTTGCAGACTATATAGAAAACGTTAGAGATACCAACACAACAAAAAAAGTTCAGTTGTTGCAGAGAGTCTTAGAGCATATGTTTGCTGAATTTTCATACTTCAATTACTGTTGTCAGATATTAAAGGAATTGGAGCCATACATGACAAGTTTATTTGAAAATTTACAGAAGAAGCAACGTGATTATGAACAACTGTCGTTACTTGATGATTCATACCGAAGAGAAGTTGAAAATAAGATCGATACTCAAGCGCAAACGTTCAGAAAGTTATATCCACAAGGTGAAAATAGTGGCCAATCACATTCATCCTCTCATTTTTTTGGTAAAGTTGGTGGATTCATATCATCAGGTGTAAAGGATTTAAAGAAGCAATACAAAAACGCACCGGCTGCTGCCAAAAAAGAAGAAGCAGAATGGGAAGTGATTGAAGATGCTGATAAAGCAACAAACGAAGATGAATCATCTCATTTTTATGTTCCGCTTAATGATGATTCTAAAATACAAGATGAGAAATTTAACAAAACTGATGAGGATTTAGTTGAGGATAGTGTTTCTGAAACAGCAAAGGATGCAACAGATGAAGATAAGAAAAAGGATGTACTTCTGGAAGAAAATAAAGATGGAAATACTGTGATGCTGAAGGAGGAAATCAATATTGCAAAGGGTAGTGAGGGATGTGAAGACTTAAAGGAAGAAGAAGAGGAAAGGGAAGATACCATCCAACACGAAACTGATGGAATTTTCATCAAAAATAAAGTTGCTCCAATAGAGATTCCACAGGAAGTCGAATTGAATGAACCAGAAAGCGAAAATGTGTCGAAAAGAGGTTACTTGCGAATCAAACAGCGGGGATTTCATAAGAGTAGATACCCACTTTTGTATTTCATTCTCAACAAAGAATATGGTGAACTTTTATCTCAAGGACAAGACCAGAAGCAACCCCATCTATTTGCACAGCTACAACTGACAAACGTCAAACCATGTAATCCAACTGACACAGACCGTAATTACTGTTTCACAATTCGAACAAGTGATGCAGAATATGTTCTACAAGCAGGTAATCAAATCGAGTATGAAGATTGGATCATTAAGATTCAAGAAGGAATAATGGCAGCACTGACTGGTAATGTTCAGATTCGTAATCGTTCGTTTGCACGAGGTAAAAGTTTAAAACCTTCAGGTACTTATGTTCCGAAGCCCTCATGTGATAACGCTGTTGAGCGTATAAAGGTAGTCGAAGGTAATCTGAAGTGTGCTGACTGTGATTGTCCGCAACCTGGGTGGGCAAGTTCAAACATTGGTGTTGTTATTTGTATCGAATGCTCTGGTATACACCGGGGACTTGGGGTTCAAATATCAAAAATAAAATCTTTATCTTTAGATAAATGGGATAATGCATTAGTTGAATTTATGGAATGTAATGGTAATGCTAAGATAAACAAAGTCTTGGAAGCCAATCTAACTGTCCCAAAAATAACAAGGTTATCTACGAAAACTGAACGCCTTGATTATATTGTGGCGAAATATGTGAATAAGGCTTTTAGTAGCACTGTTGTTGTTGAACAATCAACAGAAGAAGCACGTGTTCAACTTGAGCTTGATACTGATCTAAAAGACTGTGTGGACAATAATGTTGAATCAAATGAAAACAGTGCAGAATTCCATTCAGCTGACTCACATGATGGAGATTTTAAGGACACTGATGACGTCATGTGTCTTGTCAAAGAATGTCTGGATGACTCTCATTGTCATCTATCGACTCTGAAGTAAACATTTAGTTTTTATATTTTTTTGAATTCATTTTTTTTGAGGGGGGAGTGTTGGTGTTTTTAGTATGAAATGATTAGTTTTATTTTTCTAATTTTCGTTTAGTTCTGTTTGTTTTCAAACAAATTTTCATGCATTTTTGTTCGTTCTGGTGCTATTCAACTTAAACTTTTATTCAAAGGTTTTATTCTGCTGAAACTAAGTCATCTAAATATTATAGATACTTTTTGTATTCTGAAACCCTAAAAGATAATGTTGATAAAAGTTTTTAGATCCAATGTTATACCGTGATGTACATTACTTTCAATACTTTTTAAAAGGCATGGAACCATGCTACAAGATTTACTATTTTTGCCTTACACATATACAAAGATTTTAAAGGTAATAGGTTAACAAATATCGTGAGTGTACAATTGTCACAATTTAATAAATCTTATGGCTTCAAGGAGTCATTAAAATCTTTTTTTATTTCTGTATCATTAATTTATATTCTACTATTTATATTTATTTATATCCATCAACATTCTGATTTTTCATTCTTGGAATTCTCGGCAATTACTGATATTATATTTGAACAATTGTGACATTTTTTAGTAAACCAATCAGATTCTTGATGATGTAATTTTCAACCAATCAATAGTCTAAATTTGACAAAGTTTTGAGATGATTTCTTACTATGAATTACTTTTATACTTGGACTATAAGCAGAATGAAAATGCTAGTAGCAATCATGGCTTGCTGAAAAAAAATTCACTTTGCAAGGAATTGGATTGGAATTTATTCTGTCTTAAGTAATTACAGGAATTTACCAGACTGTCTTTTGTTTAAGAATATAATGTCTGAAAGTTAAGAGTCAAAAAATAGGAGGAATTTGTTTTATTATATTGAAATTGTTGCTTCAGGCAAGTAATTTGATAACGAGAATAAATACAAAGCATTTTGTTTATTTTTATTAAAACTGTTTTATTATATCTATTGATAATTGTCCATGAGTGAATACTCAGGTGATGGTTCTCTTATTGCTAGCAAAGCTTAGGGTTCATTTCAAAACTTTGTCTTATTTAGACTATTGATTGGTTGAAAATTACATCATAAAGAATCTGATTGGTTCACTAAAAAATGTCACAATTTGATATTTCGATAAAACTCAAAATGATTAAAACATTTTTTTCAGTGAACCAACCAGTCTTGGTGATGTAATTTTCAACCAATCAATAGTCTAAATAAGACAAACTTTTGAGATGATCTCTAACTCATGGATATACTTTTCTCAATATTACCATTAAAACAGAACTCATGTTGTGAATTGATATTATAATTTGAAGAATGCATTTTAATGAATATTATTGTCTGTAATGTACAGTTTGTTTTTATCTAATTGTGACATACCATCAAAATGTAATGATGGTTGTCTATCATTATTTTGTTACCTTTTATTATTAATCTAGTCGTAGACATATCTTTTTAGTATTAAAAAATTTAGTTTTATTTATTTACAATTGTTTGGTTAAATTGGCAAGAAAAAACCTTGCTTTAAAAGGGGTTGGGGTCATTACCCCAAAACAGACCTTGTTTTTTTACTACCTCCATTGCCCCCTTTTAACCTTATTTAATGAATGGAGGTAAATTCTTTTGTATAAATGAAATTTATGAAGCATGCACAGAAGTCATTTTTAATTATAAGAACAAGTATTATTTATGGTCAAACTCTTTTTTCTGAAGAAGAATCCAACATTCAACATTCAACATTCAACCCTATGCAGTCCTATATGTTTGATTGAAATCAATTCAACTTAAACTAGAGCCTTTTCTTTCCCCCTGAAATGTCTCACCTTTTTCTATAACCAAATAAAACAACATATCCTCAAATGAAGTTGTTTTAAGTCTTTGTTATGAATTATACTTTGTATTATTCATGGAATAATAATAATAGAATATCTTTTTTGTAATTGTGAGAAAATATTTCCATGTATAATGAAATAAAATAATTTATTCTTCGACTGTGTGTTGTATAGCTTTACCTGACTGCCTTAAGTGAAAAAAGATTCCAGAGCATAAAAAGTTAAATTAATTTATTGTTTATATTACCAAATTTCGTTTTTCTATTGCGAGAAACATTTATTATAAAGAAAGGAAGTGTTGCAAACACGAAAATGTTGCAAAAGTCGCACAAATTTGCTTACAATATAGTGCTCTCAACTTTTTCTGCTCACAACTTTTTCTTCGCTAAAGGAATATAAACTAAATTTGGTGTGAGATTTGGGTATCCACATGTTCCTGTTCTGGATGTTAGAATATGTCTTAACATAGTATGGTATTATGGGGGTCACAAGTCTCCCCATCATAATTCAAGTTCCCCATCAGGCTAAGTCTCCCCATCAGTAAAATGTCAATTTGTACTCCCCCCATGACACCAAAGTACACAGTCTGTAAAGTAGGCCTCATGTATATCATCAATTCGTGCGTGTACTGGAGGCTTCGACTCTGCTTTTCCACTATCTGTGCCCATATCTGTAGTTCCTCAGGTGGACATTTGTGTCTGAGTATAGCTGGTTGATGAAAGTTATGCTTGGTCGCCTGGGCCCAATATATTCGTTTCGTCATGTGCCTTATGCACAATATTTCTATGCTATTGCATGTTATTGGTAAAAAAAGGTTGTTAAGGGAAAAATTGGTATATGAGCTCTCTTAAAAAAACAAGAATGCATTAAAAATATTAACCATGGTGTAGGAGTTAATTTTCAAAAATGAAATGGGCATCCAGCCAGCCATCTGAATTTCTTTTGCTTTTTAGGCTTCTTGACATTCATCTAAATCTTTTTCAATTATGATTAAGACTACAACAAAGACAATTTTCAGCAAAATGTCTTGAAAATGTTCTGGAAATAAAATGTCCTTGAAATCTTCTATGCTGAACACAAGGTGGGTATTTGTGAAGATTCTAAAAAATTTGAGTACAAAGAATAAATAAATTTATTTTTATTCTTTTTTAAAATGGATGAACATTCTCCCCTTCTTCCTAATTACAGTCCATGACATCATAGTTATATTTATACTGACAAACTATTGTAAATGAAGGCAACTTTTGGTGTGATTTTTGCTTCTTTTTTCGATCAAAACACGTTGTAACTAGAAGCAAAATAATTTTTTATTTGATGTGACTTGCTAGCAAGTATATCTGTTGAGGTCTCTTTTTTCCCTATTTTCACTTTTTTACTTATTTTTTTGCTCTTAAGATCTCGTAAAAACGCTTCTTATTTGTCCATATTAAAAATAACATGGTCTCTACTTGGTCCCTGAATGGACCTTCCGTTCTTGTTAGCAGGGTCAATTATAACAAAATCCAGGTTTCCGATCACACTAATCGCAATTATTATGAATATAATTTTATTATTTTTCCCTTTTTTGCCGAAAGTTTGTTTACGCAAAAACGTGGATAGTCTGCTCTTGGGGTTGTCATTTTGTAGCAGCTATTTCTTTAACAGGCATTTTCAAATTAGATTCTTCCCTCGCACATCATTTTACAATATAGTCTATTCAAGAAATTATTTTTTTGTTTCATAGCTACAGTCAGGATTTTTATGATTTTTGTTTCCTTTGTTCCTACACCCAGGCATGAGATCATTTGCGAGGAAAACCTTAAGGGTTGGAACAAAAACCTGAAAAATACAGCAATTCAATCTCAGTCTTTCAATGCTAATTTTTCGAATGTAATGTGCTTACAACATTTTTGGTCAGTTCTCCATTTTTCTTCTCCCTCTGGTGCTATTCAACTTATATAAAAACTTTTAGTTTTATGTTTTATTCTGCTGAAACGAAGTCATCTACATATTATAGATACTTTTTGTATTCTGAAAAACACAGCATTTCAATAACGGTTTTTCAATGCTAATTTTTCGGATGTAATGTGTTTACAACATTTTTGGTCAGTTCTCCATTTTTCTTCTCCCTCTGGTGCTATTCAACTTATATAAAAACTTTTAGTTGAAGGTTTTATTCTGCTGAAACGAAGTCATCTACATATTATAGATACTTTTTGTATTCTGAAAAACACAGCATTTCAATCACGGTCTTTCAATGCTAATTTTTCAGATGTAATGTGTTTACAACATTTTTGGTCAGTTCTCCTTGTTAGCACTACTTGTGGAAGGAAATTTTGTTTTGTTTTAACAACTGGAATGGTTTATCAGATCAGAAGTCATAGCAACGCCAAACACTATTGGACAAGGCTCCAGAAACTGTCTGTGGTCAGGAAATGTCCAAAAAGTATTTAGAAATGTCCGGTGTAATGTTGACTCCAATGTTGACTGCAACAAACGATGTTATTTTTATCAATTTAAATCAAAAAAGTATCAGACTTGTGTGATTAGGATTAATAAGTAGAAAACATTGGTTATAGACATTGGTTTTGTTAAAAGGTTTTTGAGGCAATAGTGAATAGAATCGTTGTTTTTATATGCAGTGTTCTAAGAAGTTTAAATCGAAAAAAGAAAAAAAGAAAAAAGAAAATTTAAAAAAAAGTAAACTCAATTAAGTTTCATAAGATAGAAGAAGGTCCAACTTAAATTTTGAGCTATCATTTATTAAATTTGAGACAATACTTGAAGTTAAATGTCAATTTTCAAAACTGACCAAAAATACGTCAAAAATAGGTTGTTAAATTCAAACTTTGTTCTTTGTCATTAAAACCATTTCTTTTGATCATGTACACGTTTTACGACGTCATTAATTATTCATTTGGGTATCAAAAGTTAAAAGAAACGTAATTATCAATCAGGAGTGACGTTTTTTTTGGACCACCCGGTAGAAAAATAGGCTATCTTGTTTCTTCCAAATGAAACACTAAAAAGAAATTTTGCATGTTGCATCTAACAGAAAAATGTCTGATGAGAGTTTCTTTTAAGTCAGCCTTAGAAATTTAAGGCTGACGCTACGAAGATGAATATTTGATTCTAGACTTCAGTACATTTTCATTCCACTTCTTGATGAATGGGCTTGCTTCCAAGTATTTTGTTTACAAAAGACAGTGTCTGATTTAGAGATTGTGTGGATTAGGCTAAAAAAGGAGACTGCTGAAGATAAATTTCATGGGTATAGACCTTCAAAAAACAAAAAAAGAATTTCTTTGCACAAATCCTTATGTCTGGAAGCGCGGGCCTAGGCAATAGTCTGCTTAGCCTTGCCCTAAATCCGGCACTTTCAAAAGATACTTCTTTTTTTCATTTTATCAGCCAGGACTAAAACATGGCTGAGATGGATATAGTAGACTCTCTGGGCATACAAAAAGAAAGACTGGATAACTACTTAAAAAAAGAATTCAACCCAGAAGACAAAGTCAAGGTGTTTTACCGTACTATAGCTGAAACTGATGAAGAAGCACGCTCTCGAAAAATAGAACAATTGACAATCGATGTAGAGAAAAAACAAAAGAAATACATTGAATCTTTAGATGATGATGTTGAGAAAATGATTCTCTATCGATATGGAGCTGACGACGAGAAAGAAGTACATATATTGCGAAAGATTTACGAAAAAATCGAAACGTATATGCAAGAGAATGAAAGTGAAATTATAACAAACACTTCTTCTTTCTGTGTTGATAAATTCTTCACAAATCTTTCTTACAAGCAGTTTTGTCCTTCATGTTCAGGCATGGTTGATGTCTATAAAACTGGACTATTGAAAAAACTTGCAACATATCAAAGATGTTCTTCTCTTTTTCGAAATAAATCTTCACTCACATTCACAACACTGTATAGGGGAACTTGGGTTAGGATTTTAGTGATAAGTGATTGCCCTAAGTGTTGTTCTTCATCTGACGAGTTCACCATAACCTCGAATCCTGTCATCGAAAATGTGAACGATAATCAGAAGTTGTTGATTGATGATCCATTAGATTTTGTTAAGACTGTAGTGATAAAATGGTTAGAAAAATGTTACTTGAAATGATTTAATGTTTGTATTGTTTTGTTTACTTCATCAAAACTCTTAAAGTCTGCTAATATGAAAATTTCTGAAAAATATTCTACTTTATTATTTATTTGCAAGGTAATATCTTGGCAAATGAGAATTTCTTTATCATTAAAGAGTTTCCAGTTTCTGCAGATTCATAGTAGCAAATCGATGTAAGTATTGTCATTTTTCTGAAGTATTATTAGATGAAACAACCCCTTTTCCACTTTCTTATCTCTACTACTTCTATCTGCCTCATCCATCGATTACCTATACTATTAATTTCTTTTATACTATATATAGTAGTAGGGTAGATTTCTTTATGTCTGTGACCCATTTTTCTGGGTAGGGGATTTTCCTGTTTTTAACTCATCTACAACATTAAAGATATTTGCCGTTGCACGTCCCTTCCAAAAGTGTGAGAAATCTTTTTTAGGGGGTCTTTCTTATTTAGGGCGTTAGTGCAATATGAAAAAAAATCAACTTCGCTAAATATAGTCATGTTATATACTGTTGGAAAGGAAATGTTGTGCTTGTTAAGAATCACAATAGAAGTTGGATCCAAAAATCAACCCTTTACCTTGAATTCATCAATTATTCATAGAATATATACAATTTGATATAAAATCCACTTTACCAAACATGGTCATGATATATATCGTTCAAAAGGAGATTTTGCATTTGTGCAACGGTAAATGTCTTAAGATTTGTTGTAGATGAGTTTAAAACAGAAAAATCACCTACCCAGAAAAATGGGTCACGGACATAAAGAAATCGACTCTACTATGATAAGGAGTACTGGTTTTAAGGTCTCTAGTTCTCTATGAAACAAGTATATTTTCAAACATTTTTTCCTTTTATTATAGTGTGATAGATTGAGTTTCAAATATTTTTCTATGATGTGCTGAGATTTAACCCTAATTATTTCAAATAAATATTTGACTTGATATAAAGTGGTTGACATCCATATCTTTAAATTGGTATTATGCTTATAAACCTTACTGGTTTTATTTTTTTTGTAATAATATATAATACCAAATGCAATTCACACAAATCTTTTCGACAAGGGAAATTCAGTGGTGTGACAAATAGGTCCCTTTAAAGGCATTTGGTCCCTTTAAGGGAATTTTAGAAAAAAAGTGGTCCCTTTTCCCCCCAAAAGGTTCCCTTATCAGACAAAAAATATTGTCTGTATTTTTTTTATTTGCACTGTAAAATGGTAATTTCATCATTTCCAGTATTTTCAATTTGAGGTGATATAAGATGATTCCAATGCTGGATATACCTAAAAATTAAAATATCCGGTATCACCTTTCCTCTTTTGTCTTCTTTTTCTATTTCTGCTGGAGGTCCCTTCTTAAGAAAATCATGAAATTTTTGGCCCTTTTTGGTTCCTTGAATGGGCTTTAGTCTTCAGGGGCTAGAGTTGCCACCACTGGAAATTCACCTCCTTATCAGAAATCCTATGCATAATACAAATTTCTTTTGAAAATGATATAACATTAGTTTCTATCTTAGGTTATCATTTTTGGATACTTATATTATTCTCATTGTCTTGATATCTATATCGGGCAAATAAAGGTTGTCTCTATGAGAAGTTGAGTTGAGTTGGTACATTTTGTTTACATAATGTTTTCATTATTGTTGATGTGAATGATAAAGTTAAACATAAATAACTTGATTTCATGTATTCAGTGATTTTTAATGGTTAACCAGCTTCCTTCCCTAATTGGTAAATAAATAGTGACACTCAATTTCTCTGATTTCATTGCTATTATTTTTTGTCCTTTGGCGACACCTATAAAAATAATCAGTGTGTCTGAAGCCACCAAAAAAACAGGTTGATTGTCATTTTATTTTTCTAACAATTCACGAAAAGCGTTGTCATATAGTTTTGAATGTAAATGATTTTCAATACATCGTCAAAAAAATAATCCATTTTGAAAAAAAGCATCAGTTGGGATGCAGACTGACATTTTTTATTGATTCCAGCGACCAGATATGATTATAATTGGTCTAGAGATAAGGGACGTACATACCTTGGGTGTAGGGGGGGTGTAACACCCCCCAATTTTTGTCAAGTTTTCGGATTTTTATCAAGTTGTCGGATTTTTGGCATATGTTATCAGATATTTGGCTTATATAGTCTGATTTTTTGCGAATTTCGTCGTAAGTTTGACTAATTTTATCTGAGTTTTGGCTTAAGTTATGTACGCCACTGCGCACATATTCAATTTCCTCTTATCTATAAAAGCTCATTACATGACTTAATCTCATAAAATGTCAGACAGTATGAATTTGTAAGACTAGCCCATTGTAAGACTACTTTTCTAGATTCCAGTATTTAAACTTATTCAAATTAATTGCTTTTTTACCTATGTTCTGCTTGTTATGTTCTTTCTAGGAAAGATTCATGCATGTTTATTTATCAATGCTCTAAGGCTTTAGGTCTCATAGTCTTTTCATCAAGATTCAAGATTCAAGATTATTTCTCACAACAGAAATACAAATGATTTACTTT
>JAUKPT010003454.1:0-11052 GCA_032273505.1 Nanomia bijuga | reverse complement strand
ATCCCTTGGTTAGGATTTTTTTTATACGTCAAAACATTTGCCTTGATGTAGCAATTGTCGTCTTTGGTATAGTACATGAAATAAAACCTACATTTTTACCATTTACATCTTGTAACTTTATGGTCCAATAATTTGCTAATTTCTTAGCCATTTCTGGGAGTGTTCACTTCCTGTCAAGCTAAAAAAAGTAGTGTGAAACTTTCTAAGTAAATTTACACGTTTAGAAAATGAAATCTCCAATCGTCACTGAAAGAATATGTAGCTAATACTACCAAAATCTATTAACACATTTTAGTTCGATAGTTTTAAAATCCCGCGTATAATAACAATGCAGTACGCGTATGAAAAAAGGAATATCACATCGTCACTAAAAGACCAGGTAACTAATTACAAAATCTTTTTTAAGCAGTGTTTTGATCTTTATAAGGGATATTCTGGAGAAAGTCTTCGACCATGAATGTCCTGGTAGAAAAAATCTATTGACCTTGTTTTGCATGGAACACAGTTAGTTAGATATATCCTAATGGCGCGTACGAAAAAAGGAATACCAAATCGTCACTGGAAGACCAGGTAACTAATATTACAAAATCGTGTTTTGACCTTTATTAGGGATATTCTGTAGAAAGCATTTGACGCTATTTGCTCTGGTAGAAAAAATATTTCGACCTTGTTAGACATGAAACACAGTAAAGTTAAATATTTTCAAATGACCCGCGTATAACAACAATGTAATACGCGTATGAAAAGGGAATACCACATCGACGTTTGACGACTTTCGCGTGCTTTACACGTACCTCGACCACATCTTATAAAAATGCCGCATCACGTAATAACAAGAAGGATCAGAAAAAAAAACTAGATCATATATTTTTTTACAACAAATCGTAGAGTATTGTAATATCTAAATTTAACTAATTCCTATTGAAATCGGTACTCTTTAATCTATTGCGATAATACATAAAAACAATAAATCGACGGTAGATGGTATAAAGATATTGATTATCATTGGCGCCAGCTAATACAATGGTATTTATGTAGTGAACAAATTAAAATGACTTTTCTATTCTTTTATCTAACAAGCTACTATTTGAATTTCTACGTGTAATTGTCAGGATTTATTGATGCGGCGTGCTTTGATCTTTCCATATGTTTTGAGTGGTGTTTTTATATGTTGGTTTTTTGTAGGAGTTTTTAAAAACTAAACAGAAAAATAGAGATAGAAAGAGCTGATGATGATATTACATCAAAACTAAATACTAAAGAAAACTTTAATAGAGTGTGTTATTTAGATTAAAATAATAATATAGAAGCTATATTGTAGGACGAAAAAAAAGGAGTTGGGGTTTTAAAGTGAGAAAAAAAGGAGTGGAAATTGTTTTTTTGATGAGTTTATGGGAAAAAAGAAGTTATAGGAGATATGATATTATGGAATCTCTTTGATGATTTTAAAAAGGAATAGTCGAGAGGTCATCAAGTTTTGTTTGAGGGTAGGCCTTTGATGGAGTAAAAGAGGCGTATACATAGAATCATGGAATTGGGTATTTTTTGTAGATTTAGGCATTCTCTGCGAACTATCTTGTCTTGAGATCAATGATAGTTGATTTGTGTAAATTTATTATTTGATTGGTTTGAAATTACATCATAAACTAGAAGCTGATTTAGAAAATGCAATAATGTCATTATCTGAGCTTTTCATGAAGCTCAATCAGATTCTTGGAAATTTCAAGTCAATCAAACTGAAAATTTAGCATGAGACCTTCTAAACATCCTAGATGATTTTTGGATTTGAATGGTTTAGCAAACTTGGGTATTTGTAATAACTAATAGACGTAGTAGAGCATATTTGTGAACATTTATAAACCATTCATAGACACACATAGTTGCTCCAAATGTCATTTGCCCGACAAGTATGACAATGGAGCCGTTTGAAAGAGGTACAGTTGTCCGACAATTCAGTTCGTTGAAAGGGTATTTACACGGCAAATTTGTGATAATAATGATAATAAATGTTGGATAATTCAGTTATGTGCTAATCCAAGTTCTCTTTAACTACAATGGACAAAACTAAAATTGACCGCATTTCATCCTTTTTTAACGCAAAACTCATTTTCCGACAATTTGAATATACCGCCCATATGCACTAATTTTGATTTCGATACTGATCATTAAAAGAGATTTTTATTGCATAAAAGCTCCCTCGAATTACCCATTAGCCACAGATGCCGAAAAGTTGGGAATCGTGTGCCATTGCAAATATGATAGCGCAATCTTTGACAGATAAGCGATCTTAAAGAGGTAAATCTTATCGAAATTAATGATGTCTTTAATTGAATCCAATTTGAAAATTCCGAACAATAGTGGCAACCCCTCCCTATTCCCACATGAAAGAAAAAAGGCCTAAAAGGGAAGACTCTGGAACAAATCTTGTTCGGACGCATTGTTCTGTGTAATATATTAGGCGACATGATGATTAAGTTCGAAAACACGAGATGGTAAGGTTGTCGTCAACCTTTAAATTGGTTGTTGATTTACAACATCAATGTTCTAACTGATGTAGGTAGTATCGTTTTCATCAAATTTTGACATTATAGATTAAACCAATTAGCTTCTTGGTGCTGTCATTTCTAACCAATCAAGCGGTTAAAGTAACCGAAATTTGACGACAACTCTTAACTTTTTCTATCTGTCCCAGTCCCCCAATTTTGTCAACACGGTTGAATATAGGATATCTTGCAAACGTGCACTCAAAACTGCTACACTTGTAAGATTGTTTTCGTCCAGGTCACAACGCAGCCTCGTTATCATGCAACAGCAAGTTATGTAATTGCTTTATATAATAATCTTTTATCATGATCAGAGAAACATCCCGCCTGGATCAGAATTGTATCTAAAGTCCATGCAACAACCCTGATGAATCTAGGCAATGAGGGTATTACTGTATTACTGCTAACACATCTTAATAATTGATTGTATGTTGGCGTCTTGAGGGCAAAGGCCTCCCGCTTATCTGAAACGTATATTTAACTACATGATAAATATAAAATAATTCATCAATCTTCTCCTTACTTGAGATTTTCAAAATCCTATTTGCAATAGGTATATAAAATAGGTATATGAAAGAAAAAAGTTTCAATCTCAAGGCCGTTGGTGGGTTGGTGTTGGTAATGGATTGAGTGGACAATAAGTGGGGACTCACGTCACTTGCAGTCCTGAAACCAGCTATTAGCAAAACTGGGGCAATTGCCTCTATATACAGTAGTGGATCTGGAGTGTATTCAGTGTATTCACGAAGGCACTCATTTTAGAAGTCCGTGGTAGAATTAAGATAAAAGAATAAAGTGAGTCCTGAAATATGACTATTATTGAGTGAAATACATTTTTGGACTCCAAAATAATTTTATTGCCTGGTACCGCAGGTATCAGCTGCCGGAAAAAAATATGAGTTGGCAGTTGGTTTCATGGTTTAACATTATTTTTTCGTGATGTGTTACATCACCTTGGTGCACTGCTGACGTTTTTCGGACGATAAATTCAAAAAGATGTTATTTTTTGTGAACATATAAATCCTTGTCGGCTGGAAAACGTCTTTGCCGGGTACTGCCAGTACCCGTGGTAACTTTTTTTTTATACCCTGCTCAGAACTGACACCACTGACATGCAACCTCTTGTTAATGCCATTGTTTGATCTTTAAAGAAGTCTTTGCCATCATCTCACCCATGAAAACATTGTTTTTCTCTATTATAATCCGTATGATCATCAGGAGACTATATCGTGCAATTCTGAAGAAAAACATTGTACTAAATAAAACCTTATTTTGTATGCACAACAAACTGGGCCTTGCAAAATTCTCTTTCCCTATCACGAAAAGAATAATAGGAAAAACTGATCATCGGCTTTGTCTCATATGGCCAACCAGAAACATCAGTTTCTCTTTTCTTATTCACTGTGAGATTATATTCTCCAGCCAAAATATTATATCGTCCAATTTTCTTAAAACTACCCCCGTCTTATTGTTTTTATAGGAGAGAAACGATAACAAGTTTGATAGTGTATCCAGGGGGAATGAATACCTGATTTAATAATTGACATGAACAATTGATAAAGAGTAGAATTAGTAACAAGCGGCGAGATGAAAGGGTTTATAGAACAATAACAGGGCGTGATGATAAGAAGAGAGGGAGTAGCACAGGGTGTGATAAAGTGTAGGGGTGTGGCTGGGGGAGGGTAATACAAATACAAGACTACAGGTCAAAACATAAAAATATGATTTAAAGATTTACACACACACAATTTTACACACACAAAATTGCGTGATTCTAAATTAAGAGACGTGTGTACATAAATTACGCAAAGACAAATTAATTATTCATTGAAATGTGGACACGGATACGACTAGTCGGCATTTTGAATAGAACATCTGACAAAATGACATGGTGATATTTGATGGGAAAATGGCGGGAAAGTGGTATCCAATAAGTACCACAAAAGCACGTAAAAACGGATATTCACTGCTTCAATTATTTTTGTTATGAGTGTATGGGACGTCGTTTTGAAAGTTAGATGGGCTGGGTTATATTTACAATTCATAAATGGGATTGGCCGATGCGCTGAGTTACTAACAACCTGTTCACAGGTCAATAGAGATCACTCACTTTGTCTCAGGCGATCAAAAATCAAAATAAAATTGGCAGAACCAACTGCATCGGGTAAGTGGGTGGGCCTGGTGGGACGCATGCAATCTGAAAATTCAATTTCACGGTGCCCTGGCCATATAAGGAAACTGATATTTATGAGATAAAACTTGAAGTTTCAGAAGAAAGATCTGACGTCTTTAACCAGCAAAACCGCCCTTTTTACGTTTTTGCCATCCTCCTTAAAATTCCCAACACGATAAGCAAAAATAAAAACTTGACGCTGTTTGATATCAGAACTTTTCAAAGCATCTAAGTATGCCTGTCTTTACAAATTTACTTTTTAAAGTTTACAAGATAATGTGGATGAATATGGGAATTTTTGTTTTGAGGTTTCTCAGATTGCCTTCAGTGAATTTAGACCTACGACGCTCAACTATTGAAAACTCCAAGGTTTTACCGCTTCTCGTATTGTTTCCTTTACGCTACTGGGGTGGTTCCCACCCCAAATAACCTTGGAGACCTTTTGAAGTCCACCGGGGAACTAATGCAGGGGGAGTATAAACCACGCAGAAACAACTTAAAGTACACATCATCACATCACTGAAAACTCCCGAAATCAAAAGAAACCATTGTTCAAATTTGTTTTTATCACAAATTTAGACAAATTCAAATGCATAATTAAGCTCAATTACATGCAATCAACTTAATATGCACCGAAAGGACCACAACTTGATTGCTAGGGACTGCAACTGACCGATAAAAATTGTTCGACCGAAACCACAACTCAATCAATAGACTGCACTTGCAAACCGAACACATGTGTTGGTAGTAGTTTAGATAAGATGTTTTTGTCCATCATGATTAATAGAGATTACTTGTATGAGAGACCGCAAGGAACCACATTAAAGAGACGGGCTGAGCCTGTATAAGAAAAAATGTACTTTTATCCTTTATACCTTTGCATTCGTTTATCTCTTCTGTCTGATGACTTGTACGATGTACTTCCCCCAATACATTGACCGCATTCAAATGCTGTATCTTGCAGTCAATAGTCGTGTCTGATATGTAAATCTTGTTGTCTGACGATGATCTGGGAGGATTTTTCAATATGTGAAGCGTAAAGAAAAATTGTTCGTCATTTTCAATAAGGAAAGTCAGGTCATTGAAAGATTATGAACTAATGAAAATCATCCTAAATCATCTACTTTGCAATTCTTCCCGGTTAAACTTTCACCGTTGAAATTGCTTGATTCTAGACGGTGGGGAATACCTCAAGCCAATTTTTGATCTGAACTCAGATCATGTGCAGTATATTGACTGGACAGTTATACAGTGGATTAAACCATGTCCTCCAGTGCTGCAGAGTATTTTTTGCGTCCGGGTTTATAAGCTTTATAAGTTTATAAGCTTCCGACTAAAATTTTGATAAATAAATTTAAATGAAAAAATATGATTATTATGGACGGCTTTTTCCGACCAGCCTTTACCTTCCCGGGTAAAGGTGCCCAAATTCTCAAGTATTGTTGTCCAAGGTGGCTTAT
Source organism: Nanomia bijuga (assembly GCA_032273505.1). Classification (NCBI taxonomy): domain Eukaryota; kingdom Metazoa; phylum Cnidaria; class Hydrozoa; order Siphonophorae; family Agalmatidae; genus Nanomia; species Nanomia bijuga. Next base: position 4,876 of record JAUKPT010003454.1, on the reverse strand, counting down.
ACAGGACATTTACACATCTTGTCTCACAGGAACGGAGGCATTATGTTACAGTGAGTGAGAAATTAGTCTTTTTTTTTGCTGTCCCAGTGTAAAAATTGTCAAATAATTCTGTTCCATTGGAATTAAGGCGAACTTGATTGTCACGGTCCATTTCCTGCTGTGTCCTGGTCAAAAATATGTTATTCTAGTCGTTTATTTAATTTTATTGTCTCAGTCAAAATTGAATTTATTTGCAAATTTTAGCAATTATTTGTCGCAGTTAATTTTCTTGACATTCTATCTGTCCCAATCAGATTTGGCTAACAAATATTTGTCGCGGTAAACGATTGTTGGTTGTTTTGGTTGTCCAAGACAAATAATTGTCCAAAGTTTGCGATGCTCCGGTGGGATTTAGCCATTTCCCGGTGAAAAAAACACCAACAACTGGTGTCCCGGTGAGAATTTTTTTGTCACTGCTCCTGTGAAACACTATATTTGACTAATCTATTCATCGTCCTCATAAAACATGTACAGGATGATTACGTATAACATTATATATTCTTGGGACGATGCTTGAAACTGTTTTTAGAGACATTCATATTGATTCATAGTTTAATTGTTTGTAATCTCGGTTTTTGAGTAATCTTTTGAGTCTCATTTAATCCAAAATCGGTTTAGGGACCTTTAAAAACACTTGAGCAGAAAAGGAGCAATGATTAATTTTAACGGAAAGGATGAATAAGATCCCGGTAAATTAATCACACAAATATTTTAGGTATTAATAATTGTTCTCAAAAGAATGTGAGATCTTATTCATCCAAAAGAGGGATCGTACGCAAGTGTTTTCGCGTTCTTAATCAATAAACTAGCCAGAAATATATGAGAAGGATTGATGGCGGTTCTTATTTAGTAGAATTGACAAAAAGTGGGCGATTCTATTAACCTGTTTTGGGATCCTATTCACCCTGCCCTTGTAACCACCTTTTAATTACCTTTAATTGCTTTGATATCACAATATCAGCATGAAATTATGCCTAGTATTTAGCATTATCATTGATAATTTTCAATTAATAGCTAAGGGTATGGTTATGGTTAGCGGGCGCCACATGATTCCCCTTCGAGATAAATAGCATGATTGACGTCATCAGCAATGTGTTTGTCTTGCCTCGCTGTCTTATCGACTACAAACGCTCAGTCAGCTTATGTAAACTAAGGGAAAAAAACCTTTCACGCTTCGAGTCTTTCCGGAGCATTAATAAAACTGTATGCAAAATCTTAAAATGGGTATTTTAAGGTGGTATTTTAATGGAAGATCTAGCTAGATTTTAATCTTAAAAACGTTTTTTGACAGTTATCAATAACACCAAAAACAGCTTTAATTATGGAATCTTTGATAGGTCGGTTATCATCATCTCTACAATTATCAAACTGAAGGTTTTCTTTTTGTTTTTGCTGTACCACTCGTATTTATTACTGTTTAATTACCGTTTCTTTAATTCGGATAATTTTCTTATCCACCTACTCCAAACAAAATCTAGATATTTTACTTTAATGTTTGTTATAGCAGCAAAAGCAGGTCCAAATAATAAAATATGAGTAATTGGGAAAAACACTTTATCTTTATCTATTATCAAACTGAAGGTTTGTACCACTAAAATTGGCTTATTCCTTCTTAGACCAATTAAGCGAATATCGTTTGTGAGTCTGTCGCTATCTCAGAAATGATCAAAAACAGTAAAACCAATTAAATTTCGGTTCAATCAAGACAAAAAGAAGTATGGGGAAGAACAAAACATCAAAGAAGGGAGTATGATCATCAAAAGGTTCTTGGAAATGAAATTAGAATAACCAATTAGAACAGACAGAAGAGAAAAGCAATTAAGACAACAAAGGAGATAAAAGAAATTGAGAAGGAAAAAACATCAAAAACCTTTTCACACAATTTAATCGTCGTATGATAATCTTGTTGTTCTGTCTTTGTGGAAATCGGTGAATAATTCTGTCTAATTTGAGAATCATGCGCCAACTAGGAGAGAAGCAAACCGACAAATCCGGATAGTGGTACTTGGTCTTACTTCAATAAATGTATCTCATGTAATCAGACAGGCAAAGGAATCCTCCTTTCAAGCGTTTTCTCAGCAAATCTGAACACATCCAGAACACAATAGTTAACAGTGTGGTATCACATTGCTTGTTTAGCTTTGGGTATGTTTTCTAAGAAGTAATTTTCCTCCCTTTCTTTGTATCAGACTGACTGACGGGTAAAAAAGGTAAGGTAAATTCTTTATCATAGAACAGAACAATCGCCCCACCGAAAGCATCCCCCAGTATCCCCCAAAACCCAGTGGCCAGTGCAAATAAATTGCTTGTTACCCCTAAAATTAGTCTAGAAAAAAAGTTATGAACGGAACGTAAAACGTTTGGGGCGTTTCCTCGCCTCATAGTTGTTTGTTACCCTAGTTCAAATAAGGTGGCTGCATGCTTTTATAGTCTAGTACAGCTTTAATTGTGCTAATCAAGCAAAGCCATAACTCATCTTTTTTTACGTGCTAACCTTGTTTATTAACAGCTTTGTATAATGATTTTCCCAAAAATATTCATGAGTCAGAAAAACACTTTTTGATCAAAAAGAGTCGGGAAAATGCATTGAAAATATTTAGCACTATTATCTGCAAATGAAGCAATAAATCTTTGAATAACTTTGTCCTTGGGCACAAAAAGACGCTTCTATAAAGACTGTGCCCCAAATGAATTAATTAAATTGGCTGATTAAAGTTCGTGGTTAAACTTATTTAGCTTATTTACTTATTTGATTGTTGTCTAGATATTGAAGTCATGTAATCTTAGTCTTATTGATTTTTTTGTCTGAGGATAGTCTGAATTTGGTTCTTAAAAATGTTACTTTAACATCCATACAATGCAGAGCAGTATGTATCAGCTATGATTACTAGCAGAGTTTTAAAAATCATGAATACCTGGAATTCGATGTTTGCTTTAAAGTCAACAGTTTCTTTCAAATGTGATATAGTATTGCTGGGTGATGATTGATTTGAAAATAATAATTCTTAAGATCTTATATAAGGAAAATTGCATCAGCTACATTTTGCTGACGAATACTTTCTTTAATGATAGAATTCAATCCTTGACTGACACGTTTCTTATAAAATGTAACAATTCATGTTTTCTACTTTTTTTAGGTGGATAGTCAGGCAACACTATAGAAATATGTGTATACAATCTGCAGATAAAGAACATCGAAAACCAAATCCCCAGAATATTTTTTGAATTAGTTATCATTCCCAATTCAATTTTCAATTATCTTCAATGATCGAATTTTTGCAGTGATTTCAAATAGAACTTTTTAACTGTCCAAGTATCCGCTAGAGGACAGTAAAAAAGGTTATAATTTTTGTCTTTTAAGAATTTTTAGATCGTCCAAAATGGCCATTCTAGCCATTCTTGACTTTGAATATAACATTATTATAACTTGATTACAACACTGGCAATGGAGATATCACTTTTTTGGTATATCTTACGGATGTAACCGCTTAATCGTTTTGTTATATTTTGTTCATTTTGTTTTTGAATGACGTAAAAAATAACGACTCAAAAAGTGGTAGGCCACATCTGACAAGATAGAAACAATTTTCACGTTCTTTGGCGATCCTTTTTATCGCTTTTTGACGCTTTTTGACATGGTGATCTCAAGATGAGGAGGGGATTCCGGTCAGAGTTTGTATTCACAATAATGATTTCAGTCAGAGAGACGTGTAAACAAAAAGGAACCTGATAAACGACCATATTTTAGATCTAATTTTCCATAAAATGATATATGATTATATCTACTAAAGCAATCACTGTACCCAAAGAAATCCAAACCCTAACAGCTTTTTAACTACTGAACTTGAAGTAATACCTGCATAATGCAGACAATGGTTCCTCTAGTTTCCATTATAGACCATTATTGACAAGTATGATTGCATAAGACTTAAAATTAGAAACCCTAAAATATTCATTGCACACGAAATATATTAAAGAAAATCTACCGAAAATTTGACAAAAAAAAACTTTTTTCCTTCAGATTTTATAATTGTTTTAAGTTTGGACAGTCTTCGAAAAACGAAAAATTGAGAAAATGCCATTTAAAGTTTGGTATATATTGCGGACTACCTTAACAATATAATCTTCCATATTTCTTTGGTTTTGGGTTTTAACATCATCAATCTGAGTGTACCAACTCATTTATATGAGTTTTATGCAAGAAATGCACGCATCAAGAATACATCAAATATGCATCGTTGATTTTATCAAAATGATATAATCGTTTTAATGGAGAATAGGGTTAACGAATAAGCAAATACTAATGCACATACATATATAGGTTATTTTGTGACATTTGGTTCACAGCTCAATAAAGGTTTTGTACAAATATTATTTAGGAAAATTTCTCCTATTTATGCTTATCTGTTATAAGACGGGGAAATACCCCTCCTGTACGACACTGTGATTTTCTGTTGCGCTCTGTATCTGATGGTCTGTTTCTAAACAGGCAAATGACATGACGACCAATTTTCTCCTTTATCAAAATCTTCCTGAAGAAACCATTTTTCATTCCCTGAACGAGACGTGGTACTTCGTATTTTTAGAGGAGAAAGGTATTTTTCATACCGAGTTAACTAGGACAAATTTGCTTCAGAAAAAGAGAAGAAACCAAAGTTTTATTTGAGATGTAGTGGTGCTCAAAATAGATGAAAGAGATAGAACTGTCATAGTCGTAACCCACCCAGTAATGCTTTTAGCATTTGGCCCACCCAGTGAAATTGCATTTCTTAGTTAAAAGTATGATTACTCTTAAGTGCTTATTAATCGGGGGGGGACAAAATAAACGGGGGGATGC
>JAUKPT010003453.1:0-12035 GCA_032273505.1 Nanomia bijuga | reverse complement strand
AAATCTCTAGAATTAAAAGTCGGGGTTGGAATAATAGGGGGGTTGGAAAAATTCTCAAGAATTAATAGCCGTTTGTTGCAAATATGAGTCAAAAAAAGCCTTGATAGTGCTATTGCTTGGAACCTTCTGTCGGGGGAGGTGGAATAAGAATGTCCTGGGTGAATTTTCTTTCAAAAATTAATAAGCGTGGGGGGACGTCTATTAGAGAGCAGAGAGTAGACGGCATTAAAAGACCTCATTGCAACATCGAAACAACAAAAAGTGTTCTTTAAACCTTCAGTAACATCATTATTTGATATACTTAATATTAAAATAGCAAGGAACGTAGCTCTTCAGAAAATGGTGTATTATCCCAGATTTTGACAAAGTACCACCGGAACACCATTACAGCCTTGCCGGAACTGAGTATTGCACCGAACAAATAATATTTGATAAAAGCAAAAGATATGCCCAGATTTCGCAAACATAGAACTGAAAATCTGCTTTTAATCAGGTTTAAGAGACATTTAAAAAGTTGGCCCAAGATAATTTCCCTATACCAGGCCTGAAAATGAGTTTTTTTTGTGATTCGCTAACTTGACACGTCAAATATTTTCTTGGCGCGTCAGCAAAAGTTTTTGCGCGTCAAATTGTTTAGTTTAACTAGTTTTCCATTACTCCGTACAAATTAAATTTCTCTTCTCGTGGCATACCCAGTGTCGTATATTAGGTATTATTGAATTTATTAAGGGAGATTTTGTAAGATTGACGCGTAATCATGACGCGTCAAATTTTCATTTGACGCACAAAAACCAAAAGTAGCGCGTCATTGACGTTTGACGCGCCTTTATTTTTAGCCCTGCCAATTGTTTTAACTTTACTCGTCCGAGTATTTTGTATCCGTCTTGGTATTTTAATCGACATAGTTTCGTTCATATAGGACATTCTTTGGAGTATTTATATAAAAAAAACTGTATCAGCTGTCCGGTGAAACTTGTCCGGTTGACCTTCCCGGTGTTTTTTTCTGAATGTTTGACCTGCCGGTGATTATTTCTGATTTTTGACCTGCGCGGTGAATAATTCAAATGTCTTGACCTTTCCGGTAAGTGTATAAACAAGCCCTTTAATCACCAGGCAGTTTATAGTATAGTATAGTATAGTATAGTATAGCATAATATAATAGCAGTATGAAAAACTAGGCTCCAACGCATAGTGGTATGTCATCACTCAGCACACTTCCATTCATGTAAGTTAAGCATCGTTGTCGAGAGATACTTACTGGATGGTAGAGGCGAGGGTCATTAAAATGATGCAATCTGTAGAAGCATTTTCATCATATTTGATTTTAACGAAACATCAAATAGTGACATTATACAGACACGTGGTATTTTTGGTGAATAGCCCCATAGAAAATATGCAAAAGTTGAAAAAAAAACCATCAAAATGTGTATATCAGTTTACTTTGCACTTTTGAGAAAATGAAAAAAAGATTTAATTCTTTACAACGTTATGGACTAAACTCTACTGGACTAAGAAAAAGCTTGCTTTATTATGTTTAGAACTTCAATTGTTCCACGAAGAAGCCTGGCGCCAAATTATGGATACGATTTTTCTTTTAATTGATCGATAATCAAGTTGTCGAAGAACTGATTGGCTAATTCCATGAAAACGAAATGTAAGTATTTTAAGATTCCAGCGCCAGGTCATTGCTTAATGTCCTGTTTTCAATTCCTCTCTAATATGAGAGATACTATCTATCTAAAAATGTGTTTCTCTGTGATATATTTACCGCGTAGCCAGGGATCTTGATTAAGTTAAAAAAAATGTTGAACAAGACCTGTGTTCAAATTCAACCTGTTTTACTTTGCTTTCAAATTCAACTTTTCCTTACGAGTCTTTCTATTGAAAGGAATGAGAGAGAATTTCTTTGATTAGATTGGATTATCGCCAAATGTCGGCTATTTTGAACGTTTGATTGGTTAGAAATTTGCGCATCAGAAAGCTGATTGGATAAATTTAAAATGTCACAATTTGATATTTAGTTTAAATACCAAAATGAAGAAAACATTTCTAGATGAACCAATCAGAATCTTAATGATCATAATTTTCCTTCCAACCAATCAAATGGTTAGTTTAGCCATCATTTTGACGACAATTCTTCCGAGAAGAAGAAGATACTCATTGAGCAAAAGCGAATCTCGATTCGGCTAGAATGTTCAAAAAGATAACCAGAAAAAGAACGTGGAAAAAAGGTTTTTAAAGCTTTTTGCAAGCTTCCAGGGGCTATTATGGGAAAATTCCGAGCAAATACGGGGATCCGATAGGCGCTTGGGTCTACGTTAAAAATCTTTTGAACCAGACATTTTCTTGACCCTTTATATATATCATCAAGACACTTTGTGCATATGCCTTGGGGCTAGAAAAAATCTCATTTTTTTGTAACGGTTATTTTTCTTGTCAAAAAGTGACCCTTTTCCTAGCCTGCCCTGTCGAAAGAAGAAGAGGGAAAATGAGATAACTTTTTTTGTTCAAAAGTTTCTAACATTTACTTAAAAATGGCTAATTCAGTTTTTTCTGTAGCTTTTTCTTTTCTCTCGTTTCGAAACGAAAATTCAAAAATCAACATCTAATCCCGCTTGCCGCCCCTCGGAAACTATTGGAAAAATGCGTTTTTCCTCATTTTGCATTGGAAAGTTTTTTTTTGTCGATTTTTTCCTTTAAAAAATAATGAACGTCAAACCGAAACAAACTCAGATGAAAAATAAGATAAAAAAAATGTCGAAGTGAACGCGCGAAGCTATGGAAAGACAGAACAATACTGTAAAAAAGAAATCATACCATTCAAAATGAAGTGGTCAGGTACTTTTTTGAATGTTTCATGACTTACTTACACTATTAAATGTTTGGATGGTTTGGATGGTTTCGTTGACAAAGTTACACAACAAATGATCGGAAATTTGTAAGTAAGTTCATATATATTTTTTAAAATTCAACCAGGAATTTTTTGTTTTGGGAGCCTTCTTCAGGAAAAATATATGCAAAGAGCTTTCAACCTGCTTCGTTGTTCATCGGTTTAGTGTCTGGTTTACAGTTTAATGGGGACGATGATTTGTTAAGAGTTTTGGTGAGCTGTAAGCCAATAATTTTGTGGACCCCCATTTGTGGACCCCCCTCCTTTTCTATAACTTTCATTATTTTCTTTATTTTAATCAATATGCCACTTTTTTATAAATTCAAAGTTCTTTTTAGATGTTCAATGCAATCTTAGCCTAAATAATCTGAACGTTATTTATAAACGAAGTTTTTATAAAAAAAACAGAATGGAGTGGAGTGTATTGTATGTTACGTTAAGGATATACGGGCGTTTATTCAAAATTTAATATAGAGGGAGGCGTTTTTCTGAAAACTCAACACAACACCACACATTACATTAAACAACATAGATAAAATCGTCATCATTAGGGGGCGTTAATAAGAGGGAGGCGTTTATTTAATATTTTGCTTTTATGGGGGAGCGTTTATTAGAGGGAGAAATTATAAAGAAGGAGGCGTTTATTTGAGGATTTACGGTACCTTAAAATTTCGTGGTAACCGTGGTATACCTTTCGCGGAGTTTATTTTCGTGGACAGGTTGGTTCATTTAGAAATGATATCCTTTTTGAAATTTAGATTCATTCACCTTTTAACATTTCGCGGTCAGGACTTTTTTGACGCTGAAAAATTCGTCCACAAAATCGGACGCGAAACCTTTTACCTTTATTAAAGGTATATTTTATCCGGTTACTTGGGGTTGACTTTTGATGAGATTGATTTTACCGCAATTTGCAAACGCCACTACTATATTGCAAGAAAATTTCGCGGCATGAAAATTTAACAGCAATTTAATTTCACGGTAGGGGGCGAGGGTAGCAAAAAATGTGACAGTTGGTCACTCTTTTTGATGGGGGAGGGATATTTTTAAAGAGGTGACATTTTGGATTTCGATCATCCAGGACAGACAAATTTACCCCAAAAAAATATATATTTGGCTAAGAAGAGGGTCAGGCATTTTATGGCACTGTGTCACGTAAAAATTGACAAATTTTGCGTGATGTCATTTTTGAGCCCCTATTACCATTTTTTTGTTTTTATTTCTGCGGGAATTCCAACGGTATATACTTTGGGCAACATTAGGAAATACGATTGCTGAGAATCCAGTTGTGGAGAAACATTGTCAAAAACACCTAGGGTTAACACTTCACAACATTTTTAAGTTACATATCCAAGAAAAATTGTTGATTATATTGATTCTAGGCTGAGTCATAACTATTTATAGTTTGAAGTTTTATTAAAATTGGAAAGTTTATTATAAATTAATGAAAAACAATAAAAATGTTTGACGGATACTTATGATATGAGAAATGAGAAATGTAATAATATGAAAATAATATAGTAAAATTAGATCCTAAAATCCTAAAATCCCTCAAGATATCAAGATAATCAATGAAAATGAGGGAGTCCACAAGGGGTGGTAACGAGGGGGTCCACAAAGGGGGTCCATAAGGGGGGTAAACAGATCGGCAAGACCAAAACAAAACATAACAGTTCACAGTTAGTTGTTTTGTAATCTTTACCATGATGAATAAAACGTGCGCAATATCAGTTCCTATGATTCTAGCGGATAAACATTTTCCCACGTGGCACTGAGGGCTAAAGTTTGTGAAGTTCGAAGGACTGAGTATATGATAAACGATTTAATCACTGTGCACAAAATATTTACAATGAATACAGCTTTAGACTGAGGGCTGACTTTGACAAATAAGTTCACTTAAAAAAATGATTTTTTTTATACTTGACAACCATTTTTTTTATTTTTTTTTTCTAGAAAACAACGTGCTTACTGTCATGACATGGAATAAAGTCATCAGCAGAAACTTACTAGATAATTACAACGACTACTCTAACATACAATACAAATCACTTAAAGAAAAAGATACATACATAGTCAACACTAAAAAGAAAAAAAGATGAACATGCTTGGTATGCTAGGTTTGACGGGGATTAGTAAATCTAATAGGATTTACAATGATAAGGACTAAAAACGTTCAGTTTCGTTTAGATATGCTGTAGCTGTGTTTATGTTTCAGTTTCAGCATCAGAAAGACCACGTCACCGCCATATAGATAAAGAGATTCGGAGTTATCAAGACGATTTAAATTCTTGTTAGTATGATTGTTTCTGCCAGTTTCAATACCACAGAGGCAAATGTCATTCATTTGGAGTGTCTTCGAAGTTGTGTTGTAGTTTTAGACTCAACTCTTAGCTAAAAAAAATCAACAAATACCGATACGCATGGATTCCAAAGATCGATTCGTATTTTTGTCTGAATAAATTGTATTACTACTATATAAGACCTTTCAAAAAATTCCCAATTTACCCCATAGGTAACGTGACAAAAATGCTGAAGTCAGCACTTTTTCGCTCCTGTCAGCAGAAATTATCAAAAATCTGACATTACGGAGTCCTAACTTTCCAAATATTCCCCCAACTGGTCCAAAGTGGTACAGTTTAGAAAATAAACTGTTATTTCTTAGAACATACTCAGTACACAAAAAAGAACCAATTCACAGCAAAAAATGGGTCAAATGTGGAAAAAATTTTCAAATTTTCGGAATTTTCTGAGAGAGGACCTTCGACAAATGGCTCATCATTTTTCCCCCTATCCCTGTTTGGCGCCATTTTTGAGTATAATGTGCATAATACATAAAAACTAAAAGCCCAATGTTCAACGGGTGTGTAGATGTTGAAGAATTATCAAAAGTTTGGGCCATATGCCCCCTCTCCCCTCAATAGTTAAGAGGGTTAAGACAGTATAGGCCAGCATAGTTTGGAAAGTAGGGATCAATCTCGTACCCAGTGCAATTTTTACCTTGCGCTGGGTACGAAATTGAGTAGTAGATTGAGAGGCAAAAGAGATATAGGACGGTTATTGTTAAGTAGCTGTTTATTATTCTTTTTAAATACAGGAGTTACGTTTGCTTGTTTCCAGGCAGATGGGAACTTTCTAGGCTTAATAATATTAGAAAATATAATCTTGAGAGAGAGAACAATTGAGACGTCACATATGCAATTAATTTCCCCAGTTATCATGGCAGGGCTGTTGGCTTTATGTGGATTAATATTGCGAATTAAAGAGAGGATCTGATCGGTTTGTAAAAGTATATTACCTAATCGATTATTAGTTGAATATTGTAAAGGGGGAGAAAACTATTGTTTTGGATAATTCTGCACTGTTTGAAGAAAGATATGTTTAATTTCTTGCCTTTTCCTTGCACTCGGTGCAGTGACAAAATCATTATCAATTAACAATGGCGGTATCATGGAAGTTTTACATCTATTCGAAACCCTAGACAATTTTCCAGTACATTTTTTGTAGGGTGTATGAGTCATTAAGCTTATCACCAAGTTTCTTAAGATAGTCTTTTCTGGCATTATCGACATCAATGCTATATTCCTCGCGGAATGTCTCAGACCGGACTTTATCTTCATCCTTATTCATGGTTCCAGGATTTGGAAAAGGCGTGCAACTTTTATTTGGTGATTCGCCATGGTGATGCGCCATTAGTATTGCAACTAAATCTGCCATGTTGGTGATCGTTATAAAACGATATAACGATTCGCACGCTTATAATTGCAAGCTCTTTCAAAACCTCGGAACACAGAATAGCCATGTTACTTGCAATTTTGTTTCTCTTGTTAAGTTTTCTTTTTAACTGTTTACTAATCCAAGCGGAGACCCTGGGGTTAAATCTTTTTTATTTGTTTGTAATAAAGTTTGTCATAACGCTGAGGACAGTTTAGTTGAAAGTCACGACTTCCCAGTCAACGTCACTGTTAAGGGTCAGCTGTCGTTCCCATGGAAAGGTCAAAAGGCTTCTTTGAATAGCACCTGTATTTGCATTGTGATAGCTCCAAATCTTCCGCTTACAAGGAGGAAGGATTGGGATACTTATATATACTTTACAATGTACAATTTGGTGATGGAACTTTGGATCAAGTGGGTCACGTGCCACTTTTTAAGATTGTGTTGGATTGATCAGTTACAATCAAATTTAAGAGGGTTGGCTATTTGGTGTAACAATAGTTGGTTCAGAAATTATTTGACTAGATCATTTTTCTTCCTTCCCTGTCTTTCCTTCCCATTGTTGTCACCACCAGCCCACTAAAATTGAGAATGTGCATTAAACTCTCTTGTATAAAACAATATGGGTTTTCAGCTTTTATGTTTGTTGATAACGATGTCAAGTAATGTTTGAAATTATTCATATTTATATTTTTCATTACAACTATAAAACATAAAACAAGTACAACCTTTTAGGGATGACACAAAATATTTCGCCATACCCTAAAAGCAAAACAAATAATCCTAGTATTACATTGATAAATAAAACAAAATAGATAAATAAATAAATAAATAGGAGAACAAAAGCAAAGGGGTGGGGAGAGGGGGCAATACATGAACAAGAAATGTAGTTTGCTTTGCTTAATAAAATAAATTGTAGCGATATCATGATATCACCATAATACAGATGAGGACGAATAAATGATTTATAGATTTGATTACGTGTGCGTGTAGGCAAATAGCTTCTTAGAAATTATAACGGACCAATTAGTTTCTTTGCTTTTATAATCTTATCATTAATGTGCAAAAGTTGACTTCTCATGCAGAAAGAGGCCAAGATGTTTATGCTCATGTATTTTGGTTACTATTGATCCATCAATGGTTTAGAGGAGGGTGTGTGACATGCTTTTTCTTAACTGGAAATATAATTTCAACAGCCTGCATAGTTGGTTCTGGATTAAAGGAAAGTTTCCGTTGATGCGCCCAGTGAGAAATAAAGAATAGATCCTGGTTTAAGGTATTTGCTGTTATGGTAGGATCAGAAACTACAGAAAAGAGCATAGTATCATTAGCAACGAATTTAACTTTCAATTTTATATTGGCCTCGTGATCATTAATGTAGATCAGAAAACGAAGAGTACCCAGTACTGATCCTTGAGGTACTCCAGACTTAATTAAACTGAAGGGAGAAGCAGAACTATTAAGGAATACACGCTGTTTACGATTTAAGAGGTATAGTAACTTTGAAAGAATGCAAGAAGGTTTCCAGATATACCATTTTGTTTTAACTTAAATAAAAGACCCTCGTGCCAGACCTTGTGCAAATGCCTTCGAAATAAGACTGAACAGATTTGAGGCTATCGACTAAACTATGAACCCAATTCACATTGGGTCCTAATAGAGCCATGGACAAATAAGGAATGTCCTCAGATATGTCTCACATATCTTAAACTATCCTATTCCCTCCTATCTTAATGATTTTTTAGCTTTTAAATATCGATTTTTGTTGAAATATGCTATATAAGGCCCAATTTGGTCCCAAAACGGTGGATCGGGCACTATGGACAAATAATAATTGTCCTCAGATATATGTTGCATATCTTCAATTATCATAAAAATCCAATTCCCTCCTATCTAAATGACTTTCCAGCTTATTAATATCGATTTTCAGTGAAACATACTATATTAGACCCAATTTAAGCCCAAAAACGGAGGATTGGGCCCTATCAATGGAGGTGAGTTGGTATGCATAACGTCGCTCATATGTGCGTCGCTCTCCTGTTGTGTCGCTTAATTGTTGCTTGCCGGTTCTAGTCACGCAGGTCCCTCTTATACAATTGGCTGGTTAAGATTTCTTTTTATTTTACTCATTCATTTTTCGAAAACACAAAACGATTTAGGCACTAAATTAAGAACATGGCCAACCATAATGGCATTAAGAGTCAAGTGAACTTGACCTACTTGTGGATTTTTTTCATTTGTCTAACGCTGCCTCCGTTATTGGTTATTGATCCATTATAATAAACATGCATTCATAAAGCGACATGTAGAAAGCCATAAAAGAAATGATGAACATATCATCTGTAATTTGAGCTGCACAAAAAACAATAAAGGGCATTACCACTGTTTATCTGGTTGTAACAAAGTTTACTGTTCAGAATGTAATCAATTGATGCAGAAGAACTATTTAAAGGAACACATCCGGCATCGACATCGATTTAAATAAAGTACCTTCAAGGAACTTGAGTTGATAAATATAATGGAATTTTCCTTGTTAGTAAGACAAGAATGGGTGTTCAACATTCTATTCATGTGCAGAAACTGATTTATGGTAATACAATTCCCAAAATTACTTGTGAATCAAGCCTAATCTATACACGGCCATACATCCTGCCGACAAAATATCAAGTTGGGCCTTTTGGGACCAGCTGCGATCAACCGCGCTGCTCAGTGTATTTGCAAGCATGTCCAGAATACGTGGGGACGAATTTATCGTTTGGGAGAAATTATTGGGGAAAATATGGGCCTTTTGTACTCTTTGCTATTACAGTCAATAAGTTTTTATATTTTTTGTTACCTATTCAACGCGTTCTTGAGTTTTTGGAGTTTATATCAGAAAATCTGTTAACATTTTATCGAAATAACAGGTTAACAGGTAATACATAAGACTAGGTACAAATCTTTAATTTGTCTATTAATTAACGACATATTATAATGATAAAGCTTTTTCTAATAAGGTATAATTAGGTATTATGATATAAGTATAATAAGGTATAATGAGGGTTAACTATAGAATCATACATAGCATGCAAAATTGTTTATTAACATAAGATAATTAAATGTAACGACAGTTCGTATAATCAGTAAATCTCTACTCTCAGGTTGACACGATGAAATCGAAAGTGTACTTCAAAGAGCTTTTAAGAAGGATAAATGATGAACGGACATTAATTATCTCATAATACTCGGTCACGACAATTTTCTCCAATATACACGCATGCTGTAAAAAACAAGTGACTAAAAATATAAAAGCGAATGACTTATGGCCCAAATTTCCCCCAATAATTTCTCCCAAAAGATAAATCCGTTCCAACGTAATCTGGACATGCTTGTAAATGCACTGAACAGCGTGGTTTGATCGCAATTGGTGCCAAAACGCCCAACTCGATTTTTTGTCGGCAAGATGTAGGGCCGTGTATAGAGTAGGCTATGATCAAGCCAATGCAATGTAAATCTCTCCATTTCAAGTATTTCAGGAAATCCTGTGTATGAATGTAAACATTTAAAATCTCTTAACCATATTTCAGTCAACAAGGATGAAATTTCCCTTCCTGACGAAGCACTTGAAAGTCTATTTAAGATTCAAGATTCAAGATTCAAATTATTTCGCCATAAAAGTTAAAAAGTTACATACAATGCACAAAAAACAAATAAACAAAAAACATACAATGAAAACGAAAAGATAGTAAAAAAAAAAAAACAGATTTAAAATGGCAAGGAAAGACCTCAAATAGCATTGCTAATGGACGAGGCTCACCTAAAAGAAAAGAGAAGAATAAACGAAGACACAAAACATTTTTTTTTGACGAAAAGAAAGAGGTTATTTCTCGTGGGTCAACCTTAATAGATGGGATGTATGACGATCGATGTGTATTCTTTTCTGTTTTTTGTTTGGAAAGAAAATGGTATTCTCGTTTGGGAAGGGTATTGATAACTTTTGATCGAAACACATTTAAATTAGTGTGTAGATGCAATGGAGGTCCAATAATTTCTTGTGAGCATAAACACTTAGCCAAATGGTATCTTCGTGCTTTTTTTCAAGATTGTTTTGTTTCAGATTCATCTCAAGATCCAATTATTATTCAAAAGCATTCCTCTCCTAAAGTTCAATTTATAATATGAACATAAAAAAATAACCTGTCCTAAGTTAGCTCCAATTGAGCAGTTCAACAAAGAACACTTGATCATTTCACCCATAGAGACTATTTGTGATTTTAAGGGGTGGAGGCAAACTGATTTATCATGAATTATTAGAGAATGTGAAACTGTTGACAGATACTGGTTACAGAAAAAGTTTGGACCAAGAAATGTGAAAAGATCTCTTTGATAGTTAGTTATAACAACATTGAAAGTATTTTTAACTTTGATAATAAATTGTTTTTTTCAATGAATTTTATGATGTATTTACAATAAGCTCTACGCGAGCATGTTCCTATATCAAAGCATCTCATCCTCACCGAAAAACTAAATCATATTATGATAGATCCTCTGAGAGTGCATTATACAAATTCTTAGCATTGATATCAGATGATGAAAATTTTTGTTGTTACAAATGTTACATATCCTGTTGTCTTGACTTTCATAGTGACACAAAGACTGGCTTTTAAAAATAGAAAAGAACAATCTTGTTCAGATAATTATACTGGTGAAGTTAATACCAAAGAGTTTTGGGATTGTCTCAAAAAAAAATGTTATTGCTGAAAGCCCTGATAAATCTTTTAAACCATCACTGCACTTTTGTGCCCTTTTATCCCAGAGAATTCAAGAAACAGTGATAACGTTTTAAACACAGAATACCTAAAGGAGCCAATGGAAGTGATGTGCAAAAATTTCTTGAATGTTTATCTGAAGAGAGTCTTGAAGGTTTGCTGGATATTGCAGATGTAAAGAATCTACGTACTCTATCCCAATAATGTGGTATATAGAATACAAATCAATTGTCTAGAAATAAATGTATTAAAAAACTTATCAATGCACTTCAGAATCATTCTAAAATCGATAAGTTTTTTATGAAGATATGTTATTCAAGTGGTGGACCAACTACTTCGTGTCCACATGGTTGTGTTTACGCATTAAAAATTTTGATTAGACCTGAAAGTCCTCGCGATATAGGGGATCTTCTTCTCAGTTTAACACATTAACCAAATATTATTATTTCAGACATCCCACATATGCTAGTCTTCCATGTCATCGAAGCACTGCAAGATACAGAGTTGAAAAAAAAAAAATTATTGGCCTGAGAACACCACTCTTATTGTTGGCGACTCTATCCTCCAAGGAATTCATGAGTACAAATTGAAAAAATACAACGCAAAATTACGATGCTTCCCTGGTTGCATGATTGATGACCTGTACGATTATCTTGAGCCACTTCTGAAGAAGAAACCGACAAACA
>JAUKPT010003452.1:0-12035 GCA_032273505.1 Nanomia bijuga | reverse complement strand
CCACTAGATAGTTTTATGCTCATGAATATTTAAATACTTCTGAATAAATCTATGCTAGTGGACAAGGACCTTAAGAACATTAAAATAGGGTCATGCTAAAGTCCCTTTTTAGACATCTCTCTCTTAAGAAAGAGTGAAAGATGAGTCGGTAACATAACACTGACAATTTCAGACTGTGAAGTAAGGATTTCCTTACTTTACTATCTGGAAAGTTTTCATTCTCTATAATCCGATTAAAAGTAATTAAGCTTCACAATAGATGACGTCGTGAATGACGTATAGTTTGTCCACCACATCTTGTTTTTTTTTGTTTTCGCTCTAACCACACCTTTTTTTTTATTTCTATCAAATTTTGATAGATGATGATTTTTCATTTCAGGGTTTTATAAGACAGGTTTTATCTGGCGGCTAACTCTTGTTTTATGTATTTATTTTTATTCTTATTTTTTCATTTTTCTAACTTCGACCGCGTAAAATTTGTTTACTTTTGTTTTTTGTGTTAATTGCATGTGCGTCTTCACAACGAGAGGGAAAGTTTGTTGAATACATTTTATGATGACATGAAACTTAATATAAAGTATTTTTTGGTACTTTTTATACCTTAATGTGATTAATTTCTGCTAATTCCTACCCCCCTGCTTATTGCAAATTAAGATTTTGATGAGGAGGGGACTAGTTTTGTTTTTTTTGTGTGTTTTTTTATGTGACTGAGCGAGTGAATATAGCTTTGCATTTGTATAAGTATGTGGGTCTTTCTGTGTCTGCGTGTGATAAAGATCGTGCCCCTACCTTTTCTGTTTATTCTAAAAATCTAAGCTAAGCTCTTGTGCGAGATTTTTCAACTGAATGGTGTAATCCCGGTCATAAAAAACAGGGGCGTAATGTTAAAACGTTAATGAGGATTGCACTGTTTAAGAGCGTTGTACCGTTAATGAAAGTTGCACTGTTTAAGAGTGTTGCACCGTTAAAGAAGGTTACACCGGTAAAGAGGGTTACGCCGGTAAAGAGGGTTGAACTTTTAAATATGGTTGTACCGTTTAAAAAGGTTTAACTAGTTAAGAAGGTTGTAACGTATTAGAGGGTTGCACCGTTAAAGAAGGTTACGCCGGTAAAGAGGGTTGCACTTTTAAATATGGTTGCACCGTTTAAAAAGGTTTAACTAGTTAAGAAGGTTGTAACGTATTAGAAGGTTACACCGGTAAAGAGGGTTACGCCGGTAAAGAGGGTTACACCGGTAAAGAGGGTTGAACTTTTAAATATGGTTGTACCGTTTAAAAAGGTTTAACTTGTTAAGAAGGTTGTAACGTATTAGAGGGTTGCACCGTTAAAGAAGGTTACGCTGTTAAAGAGTGTTGCACCGTCAAAGAGGGCTGTACCCTTCCTTTTGCTAAAATATAAATATAAGGAGCGTTAAATCTTGCATTTAGAAGCTAGTTTGAACGAGATATAAAACTTTACATCAAATTTCGAATAAAAACAAAAATCTTTAAAATATGCCTGCCTGGATAGTGTTAAACAAATGGTGGTACTTGCCTCTTCTTGCTGCACAACACAGTCGAACTAAACATCGCAAGTCAACCAGATCGACCCAACTTACTTCCCACATATCCCTCACAAAGATAAATTGAAAATATTTTCGTTTCTAGATATCTATCAAGATTATACGGGGAGGGGGTCGAAGGTGAAAGACTCTTTTTGATCAGTTTTAGCCCTATGTCTCATGGTTTGGTTTGGTCTGTTAATTCCAATTTGTTCTCAGTTTATGGCAGATATCGTTAGACAGGGCTTTCGAAAATTCTATAGAGACCCCTATACGTTGTTCAGGGTTTAGAAAAAGCGTGCAGTTTTGGCGATTCGCCATAGTGATATTTCATTAATGTAGCAGCTATACTTGCCATGTTGGTAATCGTTATAAAAGAATCATACACGCTTAAAAAAACCTCGGAACACAGAATACGTTGGGGGGGTTGTCTACAACCCTGCCATTTGATTGGTTCAAAATTACATCATCTAGAATCTGAATGGTTCACTATAC
The DNA here is from genome assembly GCA_032273505.1 of Nanomia bijuga. Lineage (NCBI taxonomy): Eukaryota > Metazoa > Cnidaria > Hydrozoa > Siphonophorae > Agalmatidae > Nanomia > Nanomia bijuga. The sequence goes on along the minus strand of JAUKPT010003452.1, from coordinate 10,000 downwards.
ATTTACATCGTTTTTAACTTTTACAGAATATCGGGACATCAAATGATGACATTATGAAATCAGCCAGTTTGATTCTAGATGATGTAACTTTCAACCAATCAAACGTAAATTTGCAGACAGCCCCTTAAAAATTACCCAATTTTCACCTGAAACGACCATTTTGAGAAGATTGGGTGGTCAGAAAAAAATTTCACACCAGGTCTAGAAATAAAGTTATACAAAAATTATAAGCGCCGATCTTGAAATTTTTATTTTTCAGCCATTTTGCGTCCCGCACAAAAGGACAGAAGTGGGGGAGAAATGGGGAGCGGACAGAAGTGGGAAGAAATGGGGGAGCGGACAGAAGAGGCGGATAAAAGGGGAGCAGAATCGTCGTCTAAACATCCATTTCAGCTGAGTCAGCAGAATCGAAGACACGATTACATAAATAATTAAATTTAATCTAACAAAGGAACTGTCTAAAAATTGTCTACAAATCATTGATTGGTTCAAAATGACATCATCAAAACCCTGATTGGCTCACTAAGAATCATTTTCGTGATTTTTCATTTTGACAAAAGTACAAATTGTGACATTTCTTAAATAAACAATCAAATATTTGATGACGTAATTTTCGACTAATCAATCGGGAAATATTACCGATAAATTTCTGGACAATCCCTTTCTAACACAACTAAAAAGTCGAATTAATTTCGTTACCTTCTAAAATTTAACATTTGATTGGTTGAAAATTACATCATGAAGACTTTGATTGGTTCACTTCAAAATGTCATCATTCGATGTTTTGTTGATAAAATGATGCAAATATTTCTTAACAAACCAATAAGATTATTGATGATGTCATTTTAAACCAATCAAACGGCGAATTTTAAAATAATCACAAGTTGAAAATATTTTTTTTCTAGATATTAAGTGGGGAGTAAAGGAGCGCCCAGATATATATGTTACGACTTGTACACAGACTGACGTCAAATTCAACCTTTTGATTGTTTAGAAATTACGTCATCAATATTCTGATTGGTTTTATAATCAAATCGTGACATTTTGATTGGAGCAAATGAGCTTTCTGATGATGTAATTTCTAACCAACCAAACCGCTAAAATAGCAGAAATTTGGCGATTTTTTCTTACTTACATCAAAAATACATTGAGAACGAGGTCGTCTTAAAAACATGGGCCGATCAATAAATCGATCAAATCACATTTGTGCAGAATTATTATGACGACGATATGCGATGCGAAATCAATCTTCTAGCATTTAACCAGTCCCCCATTTAAGGAATTCTTTCAGTCAGATACATCTTTGAACGCAGCCTTGGAATCATCTCAAAACTTTGTCTAGTTTAGACTGGTCAAATGTCTCACATGGTATCATAGGGAGTCTTAAGCCCCCCTTAACAATTTTTACCTAGGCCACGTTAAATATTGCCCTAGCTCCCCTGTTAAAAAGTGAAGAAAACTCACACAGAAAAAAAGCAAATCAGCAGCATTGAAATTCAATAAACAAACATAATTATGAGGAAAATATTATAGTCCCCCTTAGATTTTAGGTCCCCCCTTAAATTTAGGTCCTTCCAAAAATACAAAAAAATATAGCTTGAAATTTTAGCCCCCCCTTCCCCTCATTTCAAAATGATATCATTTTTGACACACTTTAAGGTGAACCAATCAGATTCTAACCAATCAATAAATAAGACAAACTTTTGAAATTATGTCTAGAATTATGTCTACACAGGCCTGGAGGTAAGTTTTTCATACCCTTCCGACATATCTACGAAAGCATGTCATTTTCCATCGACCATCCTGGTTTTCCGCCAGACAATTCATAGTGGGCCCCCACCCCCTTTTTGAAAGGGAGGCTGACATCTCCCGAAAACGGCAAGAAGGTGGCTGGCAAATATGCTGTAAGAAGGGGGAATTCAAGAAGGGAGGCTAGTTTAGGAAGGGGGGGATGTTACATGTCTAAAATTTTCAATTTATTAAAATTCAAACTATAGATTACTTCTAATTTGTGTTAGAAGTCATTTGTATCTTTTACTTATCAACTTTAAGACTGTTTTTAGTGTGTTAAAATGAAGAAAATAAGAAAATACTAAAAAAGTGGTATAATATGAAAATGAAACATACCGTATTGCTGGGGGATGAGGATTCCGTGGGAAGGGGGATACCAAGGGGGGCTAACATCCCGACATCTGCAAGGCAAGCTACTTAGGGATATTCTGCAAATTATCGGTAAATTTGCCATTTTATTGGTTACAAATTACCTCATGAAGATTGTGGTTGTTTTCTTCAGAATCAAAATTATCAGTTTTAGTTTTAACAAAGCATCAAATGATAACATTTTGAATTGAACCAATCAGAATCTTAAGTGTGTAATTTTCAACTAATCAAATGGCAAATTTACGTATAATTTGCAGCTGCTCACGGCGGTCATGTTCGATGTCCGACAGTTTTTTTCACCCCTTCACGAAATTTAAGCGTCCAGTTTATTTAGTTTATTTAACCATATTTTTAAACCTTTATATAAGACCGATTGTGTTAATGTCACGAAAAGGGCTTGGAACCGAACATTAACTGATATATGCTCTCAAAATATTAAAATGTTTTTTCTGCAAAAAAATATTTGTATTTGTTTATTTGTTTTTAATCGTCTTTCTTTCCGTCGGTGCTCCCTTCGTCTTGAGAGTAAGATAACATTGCAACCTTTTTCTAAAAAGAAGAAAAATAGATGTGAATAAACAGAAGCAACTAACCCTGTAAAGGAGGTCCCTGAAAGGGATCTTGGATTCCTCCCCCATCCCGCCAAAAGTAATCTTTTATCCTGCCATCCTGCAATACAGCTCTTAAGTTCAATTTATTTCTTCCTCAGATGATATACAAAATTAAAATAGATTAAAATAACTAATAAACTAGTATATAATGAATAATAAATAAAGAGATTATTATGAAAATAAAAATATAATGGAAGAAAGGACTAATCAAAAGTCGGTGAAGGCTTACCAAGTAGAGTGACCCTTAAAATTATGTTCTTAATGACAACGAAAAATAAATATATCACTGAGAAAAGAAAACACGAAAAATAAAAATAAAAGTAAATCGACATGCCAAAACATTCAAAAACTCTGGTAATAACTCTGCTATAAAGTAACTGCAACCATCAAGTATGGTGTAACCAACTAATAACAATCCTTACGAAAACGCGGGGAGCATGGTCATTGAAAACAAAATCAGTCTTGATCAGACTGATCGACCAAAGTAATTTTCGCAATTTAGCTTTCCAAATAGAACCATAGTTATTATACCATATGCTTTGGAAACGCAATTGAATTATGATAAAGAGATTGTGATATCTTGAAGTGAACATTTAAGCACGGCTAATATCACGTGACTTAAAATTTACGTTTCTATTATATATCAGGATTAAATTTATTATGACGTGTTTTCCCAATTGGTTAATAAAAATTCATCGCCAGTCCTTTTTGTTTCATATATTTCTCCTACCCTTATGAATAACACTGCTGCTAAATTGTAAAAACCTCTGTAACTTTTGATGACGTCATTTTTATGAGTTGTCGCTGTTATGGGAAATGGTCAGAATTAAATTCTCAGTTATGACGTCATAATGAGGTCATTAAAGAGATTTTTCGCCAGCTCTCATAAATTGATTCTTTATTTGGTAGTGAAACCCTATGTAAAATTCCAGACTTAATGCCCACAATGAACAATTCAAAAATTATCAATGCCCACAGTAAGGGTATTCAAAAAATTGATTCTCTACCAATTCTGTTCCGGTATATAGCCAGCCTCCATATTAAATCCCTCCAGGTTTGATTATTGTTTTGAGTTATTCGATGCCCAAACTAAGGGGATTTATCATCAAATGTATCCAAAAGTGTTGAAGCCGTGCAATATTGTACGTCAAATATGCTACATTTTGAGATTTACAGGCCCTAGTAAATTTGAAAAAATGTTGGATTTTTTTTTTATAATCTCTGGCCCCACATGATGAATATGTACGATGAGAAAGTAGATAAAAATCAACAAAATGTCTGTAAAAATCCGCTCAAAAACGTAAAAATTCAAATTTGGTGTTAATTTAAGACTGTTCTCAGTGATTAAGCTCAGCATGAAAAAAATTCAAATCACTATTTTTGTGTCATTTTGATGTTGGTAATTGGTGTCAATTAAGATCAGAGACAGAAAAACAGTTTTCATCGATAAATTTAACCAATGTAGTTTTTCATCAATTTCGTCAATTTGCTCATGTTCTGGGACGAACTTTGAGGTCACAAATCTACGTAAATATTTGATTGTGGTCAAAAATAATTTGCACATTTATTTCTATCATTAATGTCAACCAAATAGCTAGAGGAATAACAATTTTGACATCATCACTGTTAAAATGTCAAGATATTGCCCGATTCTTACAGACAGTGCCTCTTAAGAATAATCAAGATGAAATGCTAAGTCATCTTGAATTTTCCTTAAGAACGATATTTTATCTTTTACATGATGTGTATACTAAGAAAATGCTAAGAATATGTCATGATGAATTTGGTCAAAAAGTTAAGAATAATCATCTTAAAACCAAAAAATCACTATTCGTATTCAGATATTCGAGCCTGTTCTTCAAATAAAATATACTTAAAAAACACATGTATGTGAATGTCCCCTTTATTGGCCCCTGGCAACAAGTAGTTAGTGCAAGCAAGCAGCATGCCTAAGTATGTTCAACATATGATAAATTTCGATGAATTTCTCTCCTCTTCCATCGTGTTACACGGAGACTTTGCTTCTACCGGATAAATAAGTTCGACCTTTCTAAATATGGAATGTTGTGGTTTGATATAAATGAGGGGTAATCTTCCTATCAAACGACTTTGAGAATGTGCTAATTTGTTGTTGGTAACGATACTTCAGCGGTTCGAAAGGAGAGATCGTATCTCATCTGTTAGTGAGGAAATTCTTTGTGGATGTCATAAGATACTATTTTGGATGTATAACGATTTGTAAGAATCTATTATCAATGAAAAAAAAAACGGTTTTGCTGATGTCTTAGCAGTCGTGCAGTATTTGGTACCACGTTGACGTAAAGGCCTTGTGAATTGAGTTTCGCCAGTTGTTTAATCTTTCTTATTCTTTCTAAAAAGTAAGAAGCTCATGGATGATGGGTATACTATATATTTATAATAGTCCTTGTGTATGTAGACTTTGCCTTAAAATAAAACACGGAAGCTTAATCTTATTCGGGTGGAGACAAAACACTCATGTTCAATAGATTACAAATTCACTTTCATTTTTCGTCATTAAATTCCATCGTACTCATTATATGATCATGCATCTATTCTCTCATTTTTACATTTAGGTGCACCGCCAACTCAGAATGGAAGTAGAAAAAGTAATAAAATCATTCTGGATAAAACGAGGAAAAAGAAGAAGAAATTCTGCTTCTAAAAGAACTGTATAAATAGTATTAAATATTTTTTAGAATTATAGAATTCATTCCTCGGTGCCCAAAAATTATGAAAAAAACACGGGCTGATATATTTTCTGAAGACAAATGTTTTGTTCCACTTACATTGATTATTAATTTTGAACTAACTTTTCCTAAGTTGCTTTAATTTACCTTATCTATTCATTGAAATGAAATAAAATTGAAGTAGATTTTCGATTTTAATTTTATATTAAATTGCATACTTTCGTGTAAAACAATTATTTTTGAACAATTTATTTGCAATAATGATTGTATCTTTTCGCGTTATTTTCACTATTTAGAAAAATCTTTCATTGTATAGTTTCAAATAAGTTTTAGTAAGTTGTGTTCAGAGAATGATATATTCGTCGAAGCTAAAGAGCGATATCTTTTTGGATCTAAAAGTTTTCCAATTTTAGCGATTAACCCTATTACGACTGAGGGGTGGGGGTGGGGTCAAAATGACCTGCGGCTGTGAGAAAGCCTTATAAACACGACATGAAGTGAGAAACATCCCCCTTCCCACTCACCTCAGGGTTCGTGTTTTCATTATAAATGCGCTGACCACTTCCAGAAAGCTTGTGGAGCGTAATAAATAAGTATTTTAATACATTGTCTTGAAACAAGCGAGTTATCGTTAAAAAATCTCAAAAAACCTAGTCGTAGTAGGGTTAAGCATCGCAGAAGTATGTATATGGTATTAAATTGTAATTTTCAATATACTCTGGGTTTTCCAGTATTTTTTAAAGATTGGTTAGCAATATTTTGAAGGGATAACTTTTTTTTGCTTTTTATTTGAGAACATTTTTTCTTTATGTATTCATTTTGATTTTTAGATTATTTTGTTTTGTATCGATCATGTATTTAACTTTTATTAAAATTATAAACATTTCAGCCTCGAGTATATTTTGCAGGCAGGTATCAGTAAAGCATCAAGATCTCTATTTTGCTACTAATATCCCCTACCACCAGAAGAGCTTTAACTATAAATGCTATCCCTTGCCTTCCCCCCATTACCCCTTTTTGCAAGGTTAGTGCGAACCCTAATTTAACACTTTTTCTTAGAAAGAAATTTTATCAAAACGGAAAAAAATCTAATGGTGGGAATTTTACCTTGATTTCTTAATATACCCGATGTTTTTTGATGAAAAATGTGAACCAAGCCTAGAGTTAAGTGGAAGATTAACTTTTTTCGTACACCTGTAATCTTGGCCTCCCGCATCCAAATCCCCTTTCAACCAACGAACACTTCATTCCCTTTTTTTATAATGGAAATAAATACGAGAAGCATTTAGTTTATTTTTAATTAAACAAACAGTTTAAATAAAATAATTAAAATGCTTTTCGTATTTATTTTCATTATAAAATTACTTGCCCGAAGTTATATTTTCAATTCCCTTCTTTGTAGTTAGCATTATCGCATTTTTTCTAATGATTCTGATAACCTGCTTAAACTTCATCCTAACTAAAATTGTTACATTGTCTTGATTAGTTGTCCGAAATATTCTGTTGGGATATGTCATCTGATTTACGTTATTTTCTGTTCTTCTAGTATAAAAACATTTAATTTATATTTCAGTTTGTAAAAAATTGAATTTTTTAAAAGGTTTTTTTTGGTAATAATATATCAAGTCTTTTTTTATTTTTGTTTTTTACGTTAATCATTTTTTAAGTTGTTTCTTGCGTTTTAGAGACTGACGTATTGATTGGTGAAAAATGTCATCGAAATTCTGATTTGTTCTCGTGTGATTTTTTTATATATCAAAGTGCAACGTTTTCCCACGATCCGACCAGAATCCTCTTGATGTAATCTTTTACCAATCATAATCTCAAAGTATAGATAATTTGAGCTTAATTTGTCTCTTAATGTTGTACATGTAGGTAGAAATAATTAAATTAATAAGAACAAATGAGAAAGAAATTGGGTGTTATAGTTTGGCTTTCCATTGATGAAGATCGGGAAATTTTTACCAGAAATATTGCTTTTCTCGAGTTGGGAATTTTCTCGGGGCATTGTATTTTTGTACTGGATATTAGTTTCTTCTTCACTTTCCTCATTTCTTTACATTTATCGAAGACACCGAATAAATTCAAAGGCTTCATTTGGAAATTGGAGTAGGTGGTACACGATTGTTTCAGCGCGGAAGATATTTTTTTAATTTTCATATAGGGGGAGAGTGCCTGGCTGGATATAATAATTATTCTCACCACTGTTAGTATTTGAATGGTTTTCGTGCTTGAGTTCACGGAAAAGAACTAATGGCATTTGGTAACAGGTTGGTGGAAACAAATGTTACTCACTCTTACTCACTCTTATTCGTAATACTAACCCTGAAAAAAACTTATGGACCTGCATGAAAACTGGGCAAATCTTAGAGTTTTGTGATAAATCCATTGTGTTATCTTTCAAGATTATTTCTACAAGCATTCTGAGTAATACCCCAGTATCTACCCCAGTGCTTGGAAAGAAGCTAATGTGACACCCACCTTCAAAAAGGGTGACAAACAATTGATTCAAATCTATCGCCCGATATCTCTGCTGCCGCTTTGTGGAAAGATCTTTAAAAAAATCGGTTTAAAACATTTATTTGCATTCTTCAATGCACATCAGCTCATATCTAAAAATCAATCTGGCTTCTGGCCAGATGTACAACTAATCAATTGCTGTTTCTTCCCAATTTTATCCACCATAGCCCTTAGAAAATTACATGGCTGGGAAACTAGTGCGTATTATCAAATTGAACATAGATTTCATACAAATAAAAATTCCGATTTGTAAACGCCTTGTAATTTTATAGTGGTTATGGATCCACCGATTTTTTGAAAATAAAAATTCTATTGAAGTACGGGCTGTATTTCTTGATATTTACAAGGCCTTTGGCAAGGTGTGGCTTATTGTTCAAACTAAAGCAAAATAGACCATTTCCGAGTTAACAGTTCAAAAAATCTGTAGAACTTCTTTTTTTATTCTATCAAAGAAAAGACATCTTTTTAGGCTAAAAAGGACTATTTATTTCGGAAATGATTAATTAATTAATTTTACTATTTAGTTATTTATTAAAAACTTATTTTAAGTTAACAACAGTATTTGGTGATTACAGGTGTCGTAAACACGTATGAAGAGGGATTTGATACTTTTTTTTACTGTATATTTAATATTAAAAAACCCATGATTTTGAATTTGCCCCCACAACAAATATGGCACATTTAACTCGGAAAAGGTCTATGTTAATGGGTCCTTGTTGAATCTCTTCAAATACTATCTTCATAATATACGCCAACGTGTTGCTCTAGAGGGCTTCTATTGAATTAGGTGTTCATCAAGGCTCTGTCCTCGTGAATGGCACGGCTGTATCTGCAAATGAACTTAATCATGTTCTTGAATTAATTCAAAGATGGACACATCAATGGAAACTCGACTTTAACCCAGACCCAACTAAGTAAACAAGCCAACGAAGTCATTACTAAGAATAAAAAAAAATTATATAGAAATTTTTCAATAGAAATCAAGTTTCGAAAGATAAATCAGAAACACCTTGGACTAACACTTGTTTCAAACCTGTCATTCAGAAAACTCTTTAAGAAAAAGCCATCAAAGGCTAAAAGAATCTTAGGTACTCTGAACCTATTTTCTTGGTACTTACCAGCTAGAACATTTGAAATAATGTATAAATCTTTCGTTAGACCCCATCTTAACTACTGTGAAGTCGTCTATCACGAGCCCCCAAAAGAAAATGCACTTGAAAACTAACCAAGTCAATGGAGGAAGTGGAAAAAATCAGTGCAAAGCTGCTCTTATAGTAAGCAAGCGGAGCCTGAAAAGGTTCAAATAGAACTAAACTATACGAGGAGTTGGGTTGTGAATCTCTTTCTGACCGAAGAAGACGATGCAGACCGAGGGGTAAATCACTGTTGAAAACTCTCGTACACCTTGACTCAAATTCCCATTGTGTATTTAGAAATCTCATGAAAATTCTATTGTTCAAACCTAACTCTCGTACACTTTTGAAGAGAGTGATTTACCCCTCGATGCAGACAAGCTCTACCTGTATAAGATTGTTGCGAACGAAACCCCATCTTATCTTAAGGATTTACTCTCTTTATACGAGAAATAATTAATAAACTGAGAAGCTCCGCCCATTTTTAACATTACATCACGATACAAAGCAACTCTGGATGTACTGACTTCACAACAATGCTCTCACTCTCAAGATTTAAGTCGCATTTAAATACTTTTTTTCGACCTGATAATAAATCTTTTTTTAAAGTTCGTTATCGTTTGGAGACAACTTAGACTCTGAGTCCTTTGGGAAGCCACAAAAATTGTCAAAGCCTTGCTGACTCGACAAATGACTTCATATTCATTTGTCCTTTGTTTTTAGTGCATGAGGAGCTTAAGCAGCTGCCGTTATTACGGCAAGTTTACACAGGCAACTTTTGCAGGCGATTGTCGGACCGACATCGCTCGTTCGACACGTTGCTCGTTCGACAAAGCAACAATTGCCTGTGTAAACACTCAAGTTGCTT